>JAODAC010019009.1:7724-19989 GCA_027575185.1 Mimaenictus wilsoni | reverse complement strand
GAGGGTGGTTGTGGGGTTTGTGTGTGTGTGTGGGGTTTTTGTGTGTCTGTGGTGTGTGCGTGTGTAGTGTGTGTGTGTGGAGTATGTGTGTGTGTAGTGTGTGCGTGTGTAGTGTGTGCGTGTGTAGTGTGTGCGTGTGTAGTGTGTGTGTGTGTGTACAGTGTGTGTGTGTGTGTGTGCACTGTCTATTGTGTGTGTGTCTAGTGTGTGTAGTGTGTGTGTGTGTGTGTAGTGTGTGTAGTGTGTGTGTGTGTGTACAGTGTGTGTGTGTGTGTGTGTGTGTGTGTGTGTAGTGTATGCGTGTGTGTTGAGTGCGTGTTGAGGATGTGTTAAGAGCGTATGTGTTGTGTTTGTGTGTGTGTGTGTGTGTGTGTGTATGTATGTGTGTGTGAGTTTGTCGGTGTGTTGTTTACAAGCAAGTTGCATAACTTAACTTAGCAATACGAAACCTCATACATGATATCAATACCATATGAACTTCTCACGCAAAGTTGGAAAAGAAACGACCTATCGAAATATGCAAATAGAAATGTAAGGAAAATAAGATAAAACAAAATATGAAAGAAATCCAAGAAACGTACGTGCCGTAATCGAAGAAGCCGTCGTCGTTGATAAAGCGGTTTTACGCATAAGAGGTAACCCGCGCACTGTGGGAATATGTCGCGCGTCCTTCCGTCCGCCTTACTCATCATCATCATCATCATCCACATTCCTCATCGTCGACAGACAGTTGTTATCAGCCAACAACAGGTTGATGTCGTCTGCACGCTCAACGAACGTATGGGAATAAATCGCAGTGCATCGTATTGCCCAACAATACCATTTACAGTATATATATATTCAATGAACAATAGGAGCATATAGAGGTGACCATACATCGGCGCGCGTACATTGTTCGGAATATAATGAATAATATTCGAGCGAATCAAATAGTCATCGTTGCGAGATTGACGCCGTATTATTACTTCTAGTTAGTCCAACGTAGAATGGAATAGAATAGAATGGAAGCAACAAAAGAAACGAGAGGAGCATCAGTAAATGGAATCGAACCAAGTGGCTGAAAGTGACCGTAGTATTTCGCATTCCTTCATTCACGTGTCATTCATTCATAAACAACACGCACGTTGCTTGAGGAAGTTTCGAATTTCGACCGGTGCTTAGCGTTTCCGCATGGTATACATATGTTTAGATGAGTGTAAAATTAAGTTTTAGAGGAGAGTTAGGTGTGTGTATCTATTTATGTGTGTGTGTGTGTGTGTCGGTTCGCATGTGTGTGTGTGTGTGTATGGGTGAGTGTCTGATGGTGTGTTTGTGTGTGTTAGTGTGTGTTAGTTTTGGTGTATGTGTATGTATGTGTTAGTGTGTAGGTGTGTATATGTATATGTTAGTGTGTTGGTGTGTATGTGTGTGTTTGTCAGTGTGAGTGTGTTAGTGTTGGTGTGTGTGTGTGAGTGTGTGTTAGTGTTGGGGTGTGTGAGTGTGTGTTAGTGTTGGGGTGTGTGTGTGTGTGTGTGTGAGTGTGTGTTAGTGTTGATGTGTGTGTTAGTGTTGGTGTGTGTGTGTGTGTGTGTGTGTTAGTGTTGGTGTGTATGTTAGTATTGCTGTGTGTGTTAGTGTGTGTTTCTGTGTGTATATGTTTGTTACTGTATGTTGGTGTGTGTTAGTGTGTTGTTGTGTATGTTGGTGTGTGTTAGTTTTAGTGTGTGCGTCAGTGTGTGTACTGTGATGGTGTGTGTGCGTCAGTGTGTGTGTTCATGTGCGTGTATTTGTGTGTGCATGTGTATGTGTGCATGTGTATGTGTGTGTGCATGTGTATGTGCATGTGTATGTGTGTGTGTGCATGTGTATGTGCATGTGTATGTGTGTGTGCATGTGTATGTGTGTGTGCGTGTGTATGTGTGTGTGCATGTGTATGTGTGTGTGCATGTGTATGTGTGTGTGTGCATGTGTATGTGTGTGTGCATGTGTATGTGTGTGTGCATGTGTATGTGTGCATGTGTATGTGTGGGTGTGTATTTGTGTGATGGTGTGTGTATGTGTGATGGTATGTGCATGTATGTGTCTGTGGCTTTATGTTGTGTGTGTGTGTGTGTGTGTGTGATGGTGCGTATGTGATGATGTGTATGTGTGTGATGCTATGTATGTGTGTGATGGTGTATGTGTGTCATGGTGTGTGCGTGTGTGTGATTGTAAACTTATTTATACGTGTATTTATATATGTGAAATGTTATGTGTGTGTGTGGGTGGGAAATGTGAATATAGATTTCCCTTTAAAAATCCGAAAGAAAGCTCAATACAAAGTGTTCCTTCTTTGTTTATTCGAAACTCCTTCTCTGCGATCTAATTAAATAAATTATTCACACTAAATTTAAATAGACTTACAATGGTGCCACCTATTGAGCGAATATAAAACTAACTCTAACTATCTAAGCTACAATCCATTTCACCGTATTCATTATTTATGATTAGTGTATGCTAGTTTATCCAAAGTTCATTACACTACATTGTACAGTGTGTGTTATAAATTGCATTGCAGATTGTATGTAGCGGATATAACTTATGTACTCGATAATAAAACAACCTAATGGTGTGGCTTAATAAGACAGCAACGTGCCGCTGCACAATGCAATCGGCCGCAATTGCGTGCATTGCGTAATGACATCACGTTTCGTCGGGTTATTGTTTGTTGTCTTGCTATTTGTGGCAGGACATTTGTTACGTTCGTACGCACGCTCATGCAGGTTAAGAATATAATCTACACACATGTCATAAATGTACATAATTATACCAGTTCATCAATGTTTATATTGTGATAAAAATATATTGGGTTTGACTAATCAGAGACTTTCAAATTTTTTATATTATTTCGGGTTTTTGCATGATACCTAAAAGCAATTTAACGGGAAATATGCACCACTGTGAAGTTAGTCACAATTTTCAGCGTTTCCTTTAATTAGGAATTTCCATAAGGAAAATTTAAAATTGAATGTGCCTCTTCTCCTTTGAATATGTTATTTATACGACCCTAATTAATATAAATATGTGAGTACCAATTTTTTTGATTGCGGCAAGTGTCTTAAAAAGTCGATTAAAGTTTGAAATTTTCAATGGATTAGTCCATAAAAGGACCTATACACACGATTATCTCCGAAACTAGAAGAGTGTGATACATGAGGTTTAAAGAGAAAAGATTACAAATTCAGATAGGATTATGCTGAAGTTAAAAAATATTTGACCAAATTAGTGCTGATAGGGAAAAAGGTTAAATAAAGATATAATTAATTGAGTTTGGTATACACTCGATTATCTCCGAAACTAGGAAAGTGTCCCACATGTTGTTTAGCAAAAAATATTGAGCATTCATAGAAGAATATGCTGAAGTTATAAAATATTTGGCCAAATTAGTGCTGATAGGGAAAAAGGTTAAATAAAGATATAATTAATGGAGTTTGTTATACACTCGATTATTCCCGAAACTAAAAAAGTTGGCTACATATTGTTCAAGCAAAAAATATTGAAAATTCATAGAGGAATATGCTGAAGTTAAAAAATATTTGACCAAATTAGTGCTGATAGGGGAAATGGTTAAATAAAGATATAACTAATTGAGTTTGGTATACACTCGATTATCGCCGAAACTAGAAAAGTCTGCCACATATTGTTTAAGGAAAAATATTGAAAATTCATAGAGTAATATGCTGAAGATAAAAAATATTTGACCAAATTAGTGCTGATAGGGGAAATGGTTAAATAAAGATATAATTAATGGAGTTTGGTATACACTCGATTATTCCCGAAACTAAAAAAGTTTACTACATATTGTTCAAGCAAAAAATATTGAGCATTCATAGAAGAATATGCTGAAGTTATAAAATATTTGGCCAAATTAGTGCTGATAGGGGAAATGGTTAAAGATATAATTAATGGAGTTTGGTATACACTCGATTATCTCCGAAACTAGAAAAGTGTGCCAAATGTTGTTCAAGCAAAACATATTGAAAATTCAGAGAGGAATACGCTGAAGATGATGTATGCACAGAAAAATCATTCAATTCCATGTCGGACAATTAAGACACTCCCCTTATTGCTTTTACGCGCTCAACAGATGTGCAAATGAATCTGTAGGTGAGACGTCGTAAAGTTACGTGACGTGAAGAGACGTGACATGACGTGATGTGATGTGAGGCGAAATCAACCCATAATTCGCAATTTTACTGATAATTTAAGCAAAAACAACCGCAATTCAAGAGATAAAAAACGGCAATTAACTGCAATCAGATAGATTGCAGATTGCATATTAGCCGGTACTAATTTGCACATCCGTTGAGTGCGTAATAGCGCTAATAATGGCGTAAAACCATCGCGTGAGGCAGCGCGATTCGCGAGTGGAACAAAACGCGCGAAATGCCGAAAGTCGGAAAAAAAAGAACGTAAAATAATAACGTTCGGCGTGTCGAAGCAAGCGAGTGGCGAATGGCCGGCCGAACGTGCGAATGTAAATATCGATGATGTCATGCGCTATTTTCAGTTGGCGTTTTCGCATATTGTGTGTGCGCCTTGGGCACCGTGGCAGCGCATTTCGCATAAACCACGCGCGCACACCTTTAGCACACCGCAAGTGTACCCACTTTTTTTGGCAATCGCAGCCTCTAGCCTCTTACACTAATCCAGAGACGTCCAAACTTTTTGCTGCGAGGGCCGAGTTTGGTATTTAAATTCATTAGCGGGGGCCAAGCGTTCTAAGTATGTGAATTAAAAAAAAACCTTATTACAAGTAAAGCAGCATTGAACTTTATTTTTTTTTATAGTAAATTACAGATATAACAATACTAGACAAACATGTCTAAATTATATTAGTATAAAATTATGTCATGCAATTTTTAATGGGAATGGTGGAACTGGGTTTTTCCCTGGAGAGTTTCTTCAAAGTTGGGATTCAAATCGGGAAACACTAATTATAAGCAATGATTGCAAATGATCATCCGATAAGATTACACGTACAAAAAATTTCATTCAATTTGGTGGAGGACAATTGGAACACTCTCCTTGTAGGTTCCTTGAATTACCCTTGAATCACACGATTTCTAACACCACAACGTCTTTATTGAAACAAAATGAACAACTTAACAAACATTCGCCAAAACTCACCAGAGGAAAATAGGCCGGGTCGGACGCGAACCACGTTTTATATGGTGGCGCAGCGCCCCCTCCCCATTGCTGCTGAGCGCAGCCCCAACGTCTTAAGTATAGTGGCGCAATATCTTAGGCAATCAACTCAACAGTTGGCGAGCGCCAAGAGTTAATAATCGACGGAATATTCAGGTGAAGTAACTGTTCGCGCCACCGCCGCTTTTAGAGATTTTGGTACGAAGATTGATATTGGGGTTGGTAGTGCCGACGCACGCTTAAGTCGCGCATGCGCAGCAACTCCTACCCTATCTGTCATATTGGCGCTTCTTGTGCCGAACCTTTGTAAATAAAGTTTAGTTTTTATCCAGCATTGCACCGAGTAAGTACGTTTTTAATGTGTGTGTGTGTGTGTGTTATGTGTGTGTGTGTGTGTGTTGTGTGTGTGTGCTTTGTGTGTGTGTGTGTGTTGTGTGTGTGTTATATGTGTGTTGTGTGTGTGTGTGTGTTATGTGTATGTTGTGTGTGTGTTATGTGTATGTTGTGTGTGTGTTATGTGTATGTTGTGTGTGTGTGTTATGTGTGTGTGTGTGGGTGTTATGTATGTGTTGTGTGTGTATGTATGTTATGTGTGTGTTGTGTGTGTGTGTGGGTGTGTATTATGTGTGTGTGTTGTGTGTGTGTGTGTTGTATGTTGTGTGTGTGTGTGTGTGTGTGTGTTGTGTATGTGTGTTGTATGTTGTCTGTGTGTGTGTTTTGTGTGTGTGTGTATGTGTTATGTGTGTGTGTGTGTGTGTGTGTGTGTGTTATGTGTGTATTATGTGTGTGAATGCGTGTGTGTTGTGTGTGTGTGTGTATGTGTGTGTGTGTGTGTGTTGTGTGTGTGTGTTATGTATGTGTGTGTTATGTATGTGTGTGTTATGTGTGTGTGTTATGTATGTGTGTGTTATGTGTGTGTGTGTGTGTTATGTGTGTGTGTGTTTTTTACGTGTTTATTCCGCTGGTGAATTCACCAAGGCACCACGACCTTACAAATCTCGGGGTATTAATTTTAAGACAAGCCACTTAAGCGCATTCACAGTAATCGATTATAATTGATTACGATTAATAACATAATCGACGCCGATAGCGACGGTTGCGCCATCTACTAGCATATGTTCATATTAATTTACCTACAACCATACTTGTGATTAATATTTATATTAATTAATACCAACTGGATTGTAATAATAAAGGTTGTAAAATTTACGCATTTAACAGGCACACATTTATAAAAATAATAAATAAAAATAAACATAAAAAATCTAACATTTTTAGCAATAGTGTTTGTGAATTTAAATAAAATTCTAATATCGAAATTCCGGCGTACGTTTACCAACTCACATAAAACTTAAAAAAAAAAAAACAAACAACGTCGTATTTCAAATTGAGGTTAGCCATTTGTATTTTCATAGCGAAATTTCCGGCGGGCAAATTACTCGACTCGTCTAGACTCGAGCCATTTTGATTGCTATTTTTGTTTTACACTACAAATGTCCTTAATCCAACGATATTCACTTTCAGAAACGCAAAAACGTTGGCTCTTTATCGCCTGAAAACGCCCACTTTAACAGCGACAACGTGTGCGCACCGCAACCAGAAAGAAGCCACATGCGTTCCTCCTGCTGGCACAGAAGTGTAAAACACAAACATTTCCACTTCCTAATCCTAAACAATCTTCCTACCCGCAGGAATATACCTTGATGCAATCGCGATGGATTGCTTTCAACTTGCATGTTCAACGTCCGAGATGTCCACGGCAAGCCGCAGCAGGTACGGGCCCTTTTGCACAATGGGTCTACCAAAAGCATCGTAACGGAGGATTGCATTAAGCGTTTGGGCCTAACAACCATAAGCAACGCACCGCGTTGACACGTACAACTCGCGGGGACATAATTTCATAAAGTCGCACTGCGTTTCTACAGTTACTAATACCCTTTGTCGACCAGCAGGTCCAGCATGACCTTGAAGATTTACATTTGGTGATAATAATACGTAATATGTTCTACGATAAAACTGCGTAATTGAAACATTGGCGTTGAATTTAAAAACAGTATTTCAAATCAATGAAATCAAATAGCAAAAAGTGGCGCCACTCTTGATTTGCGGCTTGGGTTGAACTAAAATCTGTTGCAAATTTTACTGCAGCAATTGTGTTACTATATGTATTCTACGTATTATCTATGGGTTAACTCTGATCAATATAGTATTCTCATGATCACGCTGTGGCGCTCATAGCACGCATAAAATCTGCTTTTGTGATAATTACACGTTCGCAGGACGCAGCAAGACGTCAGGCCAAATGAAGCGATGAATATTCATTGTTGACACCGCGCCGTGTTTGTTAAGTGGATTAGCAATCACCTTTATTGGTATTTATGCACGTTTGATGCAATTTATTAGCATTCCAATTAGTTTATTTGGAAATATATAGCAAAAACGTGTTTTTGATAGATAGTTTTGGAATGTTCCTCGTCTATTAGACGTTACAACATGCTCCTTCGTCTCTAGCTATTTTAACTAGTCTGGTGCCATTCTTATAACCTGTGCGATTTTAATAGTAACAAAAAAAATTACATTTATTTCTCAGCCAATCGGAGTTTAGAGTTGATATGATTGGTCGTAAAGAAGTACACGTGGTAGGGAGACACAGACCAATCAGGTTAAGATTTAACTGTGATTGGTTGGATCTGCGGCAGTTAACTGTGCGCGCGAAGAGGACTAACCGATTGGCGTTGCAACTAGAGGTCGAGAGTTATTGGTGCAAGCTTTAGCAAATCACAGACCTTGATATAACTCCACCCCTTTTTTTTCTGTAAATACTTATTTTTAAGTTAATAGGCTTACTAAGGGCTCAATAGGCTTAATAGGTTAAGCAGCATGGTTTGCGGTAAGTTTCCTCTGTGAAAAAATTCTCAAACAAATGGAATAAACACCAGACAAACGGGTCAAGGGAATACACCTCGAAGAAATGCTTCCGTAGCGGTGCCGAGGTGTATCAACCCTTATTTTGAAGGTAGAGCAAAGACCGCTATAATTAGTAGCAGCTCCCTTTCCAATGGACCACTTGTTCCGGTTAGACTACGACGACAACGCCCTTTAAAAAAAAGTTAATAGGCTACGTCTTGAGAGCATCTCTCTCTCTCTCTCTCTCTCTCTCTCTCGATCTCTCACTATTACTCTATCTCGATCTCTCACTATTACTCTATCTCTATCTCTCTCTCTCTCTCTCTCGATCTCTCACTATTACTCTATCTCTCTCTCTCTCTCTCTTTACAGCATCCCGTTGTCACTAACACTCCATTCTATACTTTTCTAAACGTTCGCCGCTCGCTTACAATCGGTAAATGACAGCAAAACAACTTCTGGTTTCCCGCATAGCATACATACATAATCCCGGCCAGGTGCGAAAATCATACTCGCATTAATTGTTTATTTATTAGACGGTAATCGTATGCGTGTAGTGCGAATGTGCACATTGCAGTTTTTCGCTGTTGTGAATCATGCGCGCCGCGTTTTTAAACGCGTAAAAATGCCGCTGCTGCTTGCGAGCAGGAAGCAGGAGTAAAAAGCAACGGCGAAACACAACAGCAAAGCCTAGGCTCAATCGACACATATTTACGTCGTATGGCATTCGCGCGTGCGTGGCCTTTGAAAGTCGCACAATAATAATTTGTTTATAATACGCTCGCATGGTTCATACAATTCGATACAATAGTGTGGCAATGGCAATATTTTACTCTCCGTACGTTGTTCAAAAATAAGGCTTTCATTATCATATCAACGTACACATTTTATGTGAATGTATCCCGTTTTCCCGAAATTGACTTTTTTCACTTGACTTTTATACTAGCACGTCTCCAACATAAGTTATTATTAAAAGAAACGTCAAATTTTTAAATTGGAAAATTTATCGTACAAATTTTGTGGGAATGTGTCTCGTTTTTCCGAAATTGACTTTTTGCTATTGATTTTTATATTAGCACATCTTTATTACAAGTTATTATTAAAAGCAACTTAAAATTTTTAAATTCGAAAATTCATGACACAAATTTTGTGGGAATGTATCCCGCTTTCCCGAAATTGACTTCTGGCAGTTGACCTTTATACTAGTACTTCTTTAATACAAGATATTATTAAAAGAAACGTCAAATTTTGAAATTGGAATATTCATTACACAGTTTGTGGGAACGTGTCCCGTTTTGCCGAAATTGACTATTGTATTAGCACATCTTTATGACAAGTTTTCCCGAAATTCACTTCTGGCACTAGACTTTATTCCAAGCACTTCTTTAATACAAGATATTAAATGAAAATTGTAAAAGAAACGTCAAATTTTTAAATTGGAAAGTTCATGGTATAAATTGTGTGGGAATGTGTCCCGTTTTCCTGAAATTGACTCTCTCCACTTGACTTTTAATCTATCACAACTTCAGTACTATTAAAAGAAATTTATTATTAAAAGAATTTTCAAGTCTTCAGATCAAAAACAAATTGTACAAATTTTGTGGGAATGTGTCCCATTTTCCCAAAATTTACTTTTTGCTCTTGACGTTATGAGTATACCTGTTTCATTCGAATTTTACAACAAATCCCCTCTTTGCAAGGGGATTCTTAAATCCTAGAGAATGTTGTCTTTTGGTCTAGTTATTAAAAAAAAAAATAACTAATGTATTTGGAAAATGCACAAATTTTGTGCGATTGTGTCCCGTTTTCCCGAAATTGACTTTCTTTTCTTGACTTTCAAAGTATAGAGCCAAATTATATACGAAATTTAAAGACGAATGTGTCCCGTTTTCCTGAAATCGACTTTTTGCTCTTGAAAATTTACCATCTGTTGTAGCAAATTTATATGCCAATTCAATACTTTCCACATTCCGAAAATGGTAACCTTAATGCCATTTTAAGTGTAATTAAAGTTGTAAATAAAATGAATTACGCTATGGAATTCCTTGAACAAAACTTTCTATGAATTGAAATAGTTTAAGTTTAAGTCAATTACTTGAAATTTAGAGCGAGACCTTGCATGACGACTATCGAATGTTATTTTAACTATTAACCATTAAACATACCAGACTATTCTATTATCATTCACTTTTCCAGCAAAAACAATAGACAAACACAACTTTTGAGTGAAATTGATACCTGATAAGACATATTTTAACATGTATGAAACCGGCAAATAACAAAAACACCGGTGACACATCGTAAAATCACCAATATGAATGAAATACTATTCAAACTGCAAACTTTGATTGCAAAATCGAAGAAATAACTTTTAAATGAAAAAGAAAAGCCGGATCTGTGCACATCGGAACAAATCTTTAACAATGCTTTGGTTAATTTACAGAGTGTATACACAATCACACTAATCAAAGTTGATAAGACAAATTAATGTTATCAGGATGACAATTGACTTATACTTATACAGATTGACTTATACACAAGTGTGCGATTGCACAGGACAGTTGCGGTTCGTGTTATCAGCTGGTTGTTGTTGATATTGTGCGCAACATGGGAACATGTTATCATGCTATCACTAATATTTATATACGTATATGTTTATAGTGGGTAGTACATCTGTGCAATGAGTCGAGTGGCCAGAGAGGATGCTGAGTGGAGCTAAATATGTGAGTGACATCATGTTGATACTGATACTGGCTTTATTGATACGCGCATATTGTTTGTAAAAGGCGTAGTGATAAGGATAACATCAGCTGATAAAAATATACATGTGATTGCCTGAATGCGTCGACTAAGTAAATATAGAACCTATTGTAATCATACTGTATATAGTTGGTATTATTACATTTTAAATATGAGGGCAGGGCCGGCTTTTAAAATAATCTTTTTTTTTAATTTTTTGAAATTAAAAATTACAATGCTACTAAAATTTTAAAAATAAATCTATTTTGGTGGAGTTTGGGAAACTTTAATTTAAAAGCAGAATTGATATCGATCCATCAATTCGATTCATTAATCTAAAATTTCTTTAAGAATCCACTGGGAGAATGCCAATGATCTTTCGTGTATAACATTCTGTTGAAAATGCACTTGGCTTTACGTCAATGACAACAATGGCTTTTGTTATATTTATTGGTCCAACAATCATAAAAGAATGAACATTTTCGTCCGAGGACGGTTTATTGCAAGTGATACTTTGGCAAAATGTGCACCACCGTGTCTTGTTGAATGTGACCTGTTTTCTCGAAATTGACTTTTCGCTCTTGAGTTTTAGAGAATATTAGAGTGAATCACATTTTTTTATTTTAGTGGAGTTTAGGAAACTTTAATTTAATAGCAGAATTGATATCAATCCATTAATTCGATTCATTAATCTAAAATTTCTTTAAGAATCAACTAGGAGAGTGCCAATGATCTTTCTGTTGAAAATGCACTTGTCTTTACGTCAATGGCAACAATGGCTTTTGTTATATTTATTGGTTCAAAAATCATAAAAGAATGAACATTTTCGTCCGAGGACGGTTTATTGAGTATTTATGGGCGATACAAAGGTGCAAGTGAAACTTCGGCAAAATGTGCAACACCGTGTCATGTTGAATGTGGCCTGTTTTCTCGAAATTGACTTTTCGCTCTTGACTTTTAGAGTATAGTAAAGTGTATCACACTTTCATTATTAATTTAATAGTTTACACCAGTGTTTCTCAAACTTTTTTAAAACTTTTTTTTTAAACTTTTTTTCGTAACCCACTATACAAAAACACGTTTGTTTAACTTTTTTAAATCTTGTGTTCTCTATAATATATAATGCGATGAGATCTAAATGTTCAGCCAGTTATGAACATATTCATATGTTTATTCACATGTCTATTTCTTTTGTGACTCCTATGTTTTTTCGGCATTTCGTTGCACACTCAATTATGACACCCCCAAATTTTCAATCACTCCTACTTTTTCGTAATCATTCACTGTCGACGCTCATCGACACTATCTCCGGTCAAGTAATTTTTTAGCCTTCAATCGCCAAATATTTATACTGAGTGTTTCGAGAAGAGAAAAAAACAAAAACACGTTTGTTTAACTTTTTTAAATCTTGTGTTCTCTATAATATATAATGCGATGAGATCTAAATGTTCAG
>JAODAC010018998.1:9283-19997 GCA_027575185.1 Mimaenictus wilsoni | reverse complement strand
GTGTGTGTGTGTGTGGGTGTGTGTGGGTGTGTGTGTGGGTGTGTGTGTGTGTGTGTGTGTGTGTGTGTGTGTGTGTGTGTGTGTGTGTATGCATGTATGTGTGTGTCTGTGTCATAAATTTGGAGGGAATACATTCCCCATACTTGAATGAAATCCCAGATATTTAAACGAAGTATTTCCTCGATTCAAGTTCCTCCACGAAATGTAATAAATAACACACAACTATTAATTAAGATTCACTTTTAAAAATAAATATATGCTGTGCTGACGTTCTATAACCTCAAAATATACGTGAAAAATGTGGGTTGTTGTAGGCAATTGTGGTGGCGCCACATATTACAACATAGGCAATTAAATAACGATAGAATTTGATCGTAAAACGACAACGTCGTTATTAAACGCATTAATTAATTGCTGTGCATGTTTAGTATGAAGTTTATGAAGTTTAGACGAGTTTATGTTAATTTAATTTTATCGTTCGATTGCCATCGGTTTGTCTACGATCGCCATATTAATACTGCCTACAATCAGCAGTAGCTGTTCGTCTGTTAGGACAATTTTTGACTATAATAAATCGTTTCTAGTGTACGGTACGTTGATGTCGAACGCGGCACGGCATCACTAATTATTTGTACTTCTTAAAATGTCTTAAATATCCCAAGGAAGAGGGTGATGATAGCAATATTTGAAATAGTTAATGAGGAAGAATTGAAGTAACTTTCTACGAAATTTCAGTCAAATATGTTGAAAAATTAGGAAGTTATAGCGATTTATTTAAAGCATTTGAGTTTTGACGCTTTATATACCGCAAAATTGAACCGAAAAGAAATCGTAATTATGATTACTGATAACAGGAGCAAAGTTATGATTACTAAATTTTACATAGGTGATAAGGTAGAATTGTAGTATCTTTGTGTAAAATTTTAACCAAAATCACTGAAAAATGAAGGAATTAGAGTCGTTTATTTGATGTTTAAGGTTTTGGTTTTACAAGACCAAAAATTTCACACCTTATTAGTTAAAATTTCTGATAGTATGAGTGTTAATGAGGCTTTGGACAAAGTAGAGATGATATCGAAGTACCTTTGTGTAAATTTCCATCAAAAATAATTAAGAAATGTCAATTTTACGACAATTTATTTGAGGCATTTCGTTTTTGTCACTTCGCTGTATGAAGTAAAAAAAATCGACAACGATTTTTGATACGTGGAGTGAAGATATGATAACTATATTTTAGATTATTGATAAAGAATGCCAAATGTATATTTGTGCAAATTTTTAACAAAACATGTCGAAAAATTAAAAAGTTACAGCCATTATTGAAAGTCCTAGATTTTAGACGGTTTGCGGTACAACAATAGATTCTGATAACATTGGTAGGTTTAATAATAAAGATAATTTTCAGTAATAAATATTTAGCTGGGGTTCAATAATGCATGCGCCTTCACTGCTTCTTTGTAATTGTCAAACTAATCAAACTTATGAATGATTTTAAGCAATGTTGCGTCTAAAAAGCACAAAAAAAGAAACTTCCAGAACACCGCTTCGTCTATGTTTTTAATTATCAGAACATACATACGTGATAAGGTATCTTTGTACAAAATTTCAACTAAAACCACTGAAAAATCAAGGAATTACAGCCGTTTATTTGATGACTAAAGTTTTTAGGTCTTTTACAAGACCAAAGATTTCGGATTTTTTACAAGACCAAAAATTTCACACCTTATTAGTTAAAATTTCTGATAGTATGAGTGCTAATGAGGCTATGGACAAAATAAAGATGATATTGAAGTACCTTCATGTAAATTTCCATCAAAAACAATTAAGAAATGTCAATTTTACGACAGTTTATTTGAGGCATTTCGTTTTTGTCACTTCGCTGTATGAAATAAAAAGAAATCGACAACGATTTTTGGTAAGTGGAGTGAAGATATGATAACTACATTTCAGACTATTGATAAAGAATGCCAAACGTATATTTGTACAAATTTTTAACAAAACATGTCGAAAACTTAAGAAGTTACAGCGGTACAACAATGGATTCTGATAACATTCGTAGGTTTAACAATAAAGACAATTTTTAGTAATAAATATTTAGCTGGGGTTCAATATTGCCATCACTGTCTCTTTGTAATTACCAAACTAATCAAACTTATAAATGACGTTTAAGCAATGTTGCGTCTAAAAACCACAAAAAATGAAACTTCCAGAACACCGCTTCGCCTATGTCATTAATTAATCGCTGATTAGACGCGCTTGGCAGTGTGGTTTTTCCTGACTCTCACAGCAAACGATGAATTATCGTAGGCCATAGTAAACTAGTCGCTCGACGTAAAATAAACGCCGCCGTAAACGCATGAATTGTGAATCATTAGATCATAATTTAGCGGAATTCCACTGTGTGCGTTCACAACAGAGGCGTTTTTGCTGCTTGCGCTTTCCGTAAACTCGTAAAAATCGCCATTCATATTGAACGCGTTTGGAGGTGCATTTCTCGGGTGTGCGTACACGGCTTTTGTATGCCCCGTTGCGTTTATTGCACCCGCCTAACACCTTTTACAAGCGGCGCACAATTGTCTACCCGCACGCCAACGAAGAAGGTATGTCTCTTGGAAAGCGCCATCACAAGAAGGTGTCGAAGAAGAACAAAAAAAAAAACACACACACACAGGTGGCATCGAAGCGCACCAACACACTAAGCTCGTGTTTGACAAGTTCCAACTAGGCGAAATCCGCCCCGAAGAAGTCGGCAAAAGTGTCAACACTAATCGCGTACCCGCAAAACATTCGTGACACCTTGCGCACTGTGGCCACTGGCCAACTGGCCACCGGCCACCAAAGGCTCGTTTAATAAAGGTCCTTTTCTGCGCCACATAACGACCGCCATAAATTTTATTGATGACCAGCCTTTCAATATTTTACACTTTATACTTTGCATCGAACACAAAGCAGACACCGGCTTTGATAGGTAGAGGAGAAAAAGAGATCTTATTCACCTGCGATCGATGATTCAGATATGAAATATTTTTGATGAAATTTCGAAATAGCCTGCAACAAAATTTTTTTTTTTAAATTTTAATATCGATTAATTTGAACGCGTCAGGATTTTTCAATTTTGAAAAAATTATGAATGATTCCATTCATGTTGATCCTGTTATTAAAGGGAGATGATTTCTCGTTAGGTGTATTATTTAATTATTTATGGCAATGGTAGTTATTCTACGATACGTGTAGAACAACGCCATATAAATAAAATAAAATAAACTTCATTTTTTTTAAATGCTTATCTCTCAAGTTTAAACAAAACACAGAATTATCCAAAAGAAAAGTTAAAATCGGATTGATAGTTTCTGAGCTATACGTTGACTAAATTCGGCTCACAGATTGCAAAGGAAGCATTTCAGCCTCTACATATGGGAAGGAGGACATTAGGTGTCCTTCTCGGGATGGATTTATTCGCTGCTCTATCATTAAAGCTAGTTGAACATGATACTATTACGAAATCTGCACAACTCTATAAAATGAGTCATAACTTCGTAAATATAGCACATAACGACTTGAGAATTTTTAAAGCATATTCTTGAATTGATTTGCAATTATACGCTCCTAAACTTTTTGACCAGGAATGTTTAGGTTTACTTATTTGACATCGGCAATGTTGACTTTATGATTCTCAACTTCAACGATATTTAATGTGGTTCCAAAAATTATAATAAGGAAAAACGTTGCAGAAGATTGTAGAAAATTTAATTCTGAATCGAATGATGTATGATTTGTAAACATAGGTAGAAAGTAAATATAAATAAAAGTGAAATATTTAGAATAAGTTATTTCAAGTCATTTTTCTGACAGTGAAGAAGTCGATATTAGATTCAACTTTGGTGCGTTCTAACATCGGTTCTAAGTAATCAAATGAAAAACTGTCCGAGGAGTTTAAAGATATTTTCACGCTGAATCGATTAGTGCATGATTTATACTTCTCGATATAAGAGAAATATGAATAAACCTGGAATGTTTAGGACAAGTCATTTTTTGAGATCGGCAATGTTGACTTTATGAGTATCAACTTCTGCGATATATAACATGGTTGCTAAACATATAATTAAGAGAATGTTTGTAGAGAATAGTATAAAATTTCACTCTGAATCGATTGGTATATGATTAGTATACATAGGTAGAAATTAAATATAAATAAAAGTGAAATATTTAAAAGAAGTCAGTTCAAGTCATTTTTCTGACAGTGAAAAAGTCGATATTAGATTCAATTTTGGTGCGTTCTAACATCGGTTCTAAGTAATCAAATAAAAAACTGTCTCAGAAGTTTAAAGATATTTTCACACTGAATCGATTAGTGTATGATTTATACTTCTTGATATAAGGGAAAAGTGAATAAACGTGGAATGTTTAGGACAAGTCATTTTTTGAGGTTGGCAATGTTGACTTTATGAGTCTTAACTTCAACGACATATAATGTGGTTCCAAAAATTATTATAACAAAAAAACATTGCAAAAGATTGTAGAAAATTTAATTCTGAATCGAATGATATATGATTCGTATACATAGGTAGAAAGTAAATTTAAATAAAAGTGAAATAATTAGAAGAAGTCATTTCAAGTCATTTTTCTAACTGTGGAAAAAGTCGATATTAGATTCAACTTTGGTGCGTTCTAACATCGGTTCTAAGTAATCAAATAAAAAACTGTCCTAGGAGTTTAAAGATATTTTCACGCTGAATCGATTAGTGTATGATTTATACTTCTTGATATAAGGAAAATGTGAATAAACCTGGAATGTTTAGGACAACTCACTTTTTGAGGTAGGCAATGTTGACTTTATGAGTCTCAACTTCAACGATATATAATGTGGTTCCAAAAATTATAATAAGAAAAAGCGTTGCAGAAGATAGTTGCAAATTTAATTCTGAATCGAATGGTATATGATTTGTATACATAGGTAGAAAACAAATGTAAATAAACGTGAAAAAATTAAAAGAAGTCATTTCAAGTTATTTTTCTGACTGTGAAAAAGTCGATATTAGATTCAACTTTGGTGCGTTCTAACGTCGGTTCTAAGTAATCAAATAAAAAACTGTCTCAGAAGTTTAAAGATATTTTCACGCTGAATCGATTAGTGTATGATTTATACTTCTTGATATAAGGGAAATGTGAATAAAAATGGAATGTTTAGGACAAGTCATTTTTTGAGATCAGCAATGTTGACTTTTTGAGTCTCAAGTTCCACGATATATAACGTGGTTCCAAAAATTATAATAAGAAAAAACGTTGCAGAAGATTGTAGAAAATTTAATTCTGAATCGAATGATCTATGATTTGTATACATAGATAGAATTTAAATATAATTAAAAGTGAAACATTTGGAAGAAGTTATTTCAAGTCATTTTTCTGACAGTGAAGAAGTCGATATTAGATTCAACTTTGGTGCGTTCTAACATTGGTTCTAAGTAATCAAATGAAAAACTGTCCCAGTAGTTTAAAGACATTTTCACTCTGAATCGATTAGTGCATGATTTATACTTCTTGTTATAGGGGAAAAGTGAATAAACCTGAAATGTTTAGGACAAGTCATTTTTTGAGATCGGCAATGTTGACTTTATGAATCTCAACTTCAACGATATATAATGTGATTCCAAAAATTATAATAAGAAAAAACGTTGCAGAAGATTGTAGAAAATTTAATTCTGAATCGAATGATATATGATTTGTATACATAGGTAGAAGTTAAATATAAATAAAACTGAAATATTTAGAAGAAGTATCAAGTCATTTTTCTAACAGTGAAAAAGTTGCCGATTATAACATTCAACTTTGGTATTTTCTAACATCGGTTCTAAGTAATCAAATGAAAAACTGTCCAACTGTTAAAGAAATGTTCACAATCGATTAGAATCGATTAGAACATGATTTATACTTCTAGAAATAATTTAAATCGCAAAAAATTCGTAATAAGTTAAATCGTTTCTTACTATTAAGCAAAAATATCTCGCTTTAAAAGAGTAATTTTCAAATAAATTTCCTCGGCAATTTCAAAGTTGTTGGGAATAAACCCAATTTTATAGATTATAATTATATCAAGCAAAATTGCACATATCTATGTGTAATTCTACGTGGTTATCCCATCAAATAATCGTGGGTAATTTGCGTGGCGCCTTAGTGGAAGCTGCATGAAGCCCAAATGATCGAAACACCGTTAAATACGCGCGTAAATTCGCAATATTCGAAGCTGATATTGTTCTAAATTTATCCATTACCGCGAATCGCACCTATTGCATCAATCCGCGAAGCCAGAATTCGCAGCGCAACATAAATTGCGCGCTCCCCGTGCGCTCCGGCATGCGGCCACGAATGTAAATAACAATAAACTAGATACGGGACGGCCGGCGGCGGCGGCCGTTTGTTATGCTGCAAAATTGCACAAATTGTTGCTGCCTTCTTCCACTAGGCAAACACCGCTCTCACTCGACTCGTATTAATTGGCGCAAATAAGTTACGAGCGATTGTGTACGATCGCAAAGTACGAATAAACAAATAAACAAACGTTTCGTTGCGCACGATGGCGGTAAATAAACAATCGGAATAATTACATACTCACACATAACGATGTCTATCTATTTTCTATCTTGGCAATCGAGCGGCGAGGATCATATCGCTTAGAGTTTCGTGCAATTTCGTGCGAAATGTGTTTGGTTTACTACAATTGTAGGTAGGTGTTGTATTGGCCCCGATTCTGTTTGCGATTTCCGTGGATGACAAAAGGTATGTTGTGATTGTATTATGGCGGTTCGTGAGCGGTGCAGGCGGCTTGATGAGCGGAAAAACCCAAAAAGTTACAAAGCCGATATAGGGGTGGGCGTCCGGCACCCGCCGCTTTCCTAATCCATAATCCTTAATGAAATTGGGCGTAATTGTGTAAGCGGTGTGTTTGGCGCCTTGTCAAACTATGGCTTTCAGGGGGTGGGGGGTGGGGGGGGGGGTAGATGAACGAAATCGTAAAACGGGAAAAACCCATCCCGATTTCTTGAAATCTCGGGCCGAGATCTACTTCTTTTTCTTAGAGTAGGTAGATAGATACCTCTGTACTTACTAGCCAATTTATTTTGCACCTGTTAGTCGACAGTTACCAGTAGAATATATACTAGTTTACATAATATATCGCTGATGTTTTTGGTATAAAAGAAGCGACTAATAATAAAGTACGAATCGTTTTTTTTTTTGATTTTACAGCATTTTTACGGTTTTGAAATGGACAATTTTCGATAGGTACTTTCAGTCAAGATTTCTCACACTAAATAGGAAGCTACGAAGATGAAAAAAACATCAAAATGTTCACAAACTCTTCTAATTTCACATGGTGTAAAATTATTTCAATCCCTTCAAGAGAAAACCCCTTCATACTACTGTTAAAATGAGCTGTTTCATGAAACTTTGCATCTGAACTTTTAAGTGTTTTAGAGTTTAAGAGTTTTAATAGGGGATTTTCACCCTTATCTGTCACTAGAATAGTATGTCACCTATATCAATTTATTCCTGTTTTCATGCTCTTCAACGTGGTGTTAATATTTTTCCAATCGGTTTTGTGCAGCTATCGATTTTACCTTGTTTTGGAACAAGCATATTTCATGCTTCCTAAAAACTTTGCAACCATAATGAACTTTATGACCTGTAAGTTCGTGAATACTGAAACTAAAAATTTGAACTTTTGTGGGAATATTCTTAAATAGTTTAGCTATTGCTTGATTAAGACTATTATTCATTAAGACTACTCCTAAACATATTTTGAACATGGTAAATGAGGATTAATAAATGATGTAATCCACCTTTTTTGTGCTTTGCTCAGCTGCGTACATTCCAGCGTCCTTCATATCAATCAAGAATGAAATATTAATAAGATTTTACAAAGCTTATAAAATTTGCTTGAATATGACGTAGACTATTTTCTAGAAAATGTTAAAATTGTGATTGTTTCTGTTGAATTTTAAATTTTGAGGCTATTTTCCGCATAAAAATTTTACTTAGAAATAAGGAAAAACTACAATTATATATTTTTTTGGAAAAACATCAACGTCATATTCTAGAGAATTTAATTATCTATATATCGTGTGATGATTCAGCTAGATCGGTTTAGTAAAATTTCCACAAACTTGTACGCAAAGGCGAAAAATGATGTTGCGAGATTAAAACTTCTACACTTGGGTTCGTGAAAACTGAAATTATCAATTTAAACTTTTGAGGGAATATTCTTAAATATTTTAGCTCTTGCTTGATTAAGACTATTATTCATTAAGACTACTCCTAAACATATTTTGAACATGGTAAATGAGGATTCATAAATGATGTAATCCACCTTTTTTTGTGCGTTGCTCAGCTGCGTACATTCCAGCGTCTTTAATTTCAATCAAAAATGAAATATTAGAACGATTTTGCAAAGCTTATAAAATTTGCTTGAATATGACGTAGGCTATTTTCTAGAAAATATTAAAATTGTGGTTGTCTCTGCTAAATTTTAAATTTTGAGGCTATTTTTCGCATAAAAATTTGATTTAAAAAAACGAAAAAAATACAAATATATATTTTTTTCAAAAAGTATCAACGTCATATTCTAGAGAATTTAATTATCTATACAATGTGAGGTTACTCAGCTAAATCGGTTCAGTAAAATTTCCACAAACGTGTACGCAACGCCGAAAAGCAATGTTGCGAGATAAACACTTCTATACTTGTAAACTTCTAAACTTGTAAACGAAAGAATACTATATATTTTTATGGTAAAAAAAAAACTAAACACCAGGAAGTTAAAAAAAACCATATCAAGTTTAAATTTTTGGCAAAGTACTAATGCTAAAACCAGACAAATCTATACACAAAAAAACGTATTGAAGCGTCATTCATGTGCGTATCCGTCGCGTCGGATCTGCTGGATCGCAAAACGCGGATTAAATTGGCCAAGGACGAAACGGCGGCGGCGGCGGCAGGCGATCGACATGTCATGTCGTCCCGGCCGACACGTTAACGCAGCGCAAGTGTGAAGTGAACGTTTCGGGATGCCATCAGACACACCAGACGCTCGCTCGTTTTACCATTTATAGCAGCGAATTAAGCGATTACAATGCGCTCGTCTCGGGCGGCCGTCAGACACAATCTACGCCAAGAGACGCAAACTGACGCAAAAACACCAACAATGTTAAAAAAAAAAGTTCAGTTCAAAAAAGTAAGTTCAACCTCAACGAACTTCAATCTGCGTTGACAATGGCGACGAGAAGATGGCCGCCAAAATGGCGCCACGTGGCGCCGTTCAACTTGTTGTTATAATTGATTTCCATAAATATTTATGCAACGTTCACGGCGTCTGAAGAGCGTTAGCATCACTAATTACTAAACGCGCACGCATGTTCAGTGTCGTAAACCTCATCAACGTCCTCAAATCACTCTCTTAAGTCATATTGAAGGGAAATAAGTCGTAAAACTTAAACGTTGATAAAATATCGAATAAAATTTGAAATCAACGTCGTACTTCAATTAGATTTGTGTGGTTACAGCCAGTGCAGTAGGATGATTAGTGGCCGTACGGTGACTAGTCGACGACGCGACAAACACGCGCCAGATGGCAGCTTCCGCGATTGTGCCTACTGCGTCTACGCCAGCATAACGTTGGCGGCAACATCAGTTTGTTCACGCCTTTCGTCCGTCGTACTTGGCTTGTCGGCTGAGGCACTTCCTTCACCGGAGTGCTTACGACCGGCTTACGGAAGCTTTTCGGAAGCTTAATCCGCTTAGGAAGTGAGCGTTTTACAGTCGAGTAAGTCGGAAAGGTAGTAGACATTCGCAGTCAGTCGCTACTATTTTCTGTAGCCTGTATAAACGCAGGAAAATGATGATTTAATCATAGAAAAATTGTTCTGCCGTTTTTTTTTCACGGAATAATTTATTTTACTTGAAGATGATGCGCAATAACCCGATTTATGCGATTATGTGATGCGTTATATGATTATTTCAAGAGGGGGTTTTGTTGGCTACTTTGTTGGCTTGCGGTTTAGCGATATTTCTTCGTTTTATTTCGGCTTTTTTACGTATATTTTTTTATCGAAATTAAGCGATGATGTGTTGCGGTAGGCTTCCGAACGCAATCGGCTACAGAATATTATGTATCTAAGTGACTTAAGCTTGCTGAGTCACTTTATTTACGCTCTAACGTTTTGACTTCTTTTTGGATACTATTTTTATTTTTAACTACAGTAAAATGACGTTAAAATGTTAGGTTAAAATGTTTCTTGAAATTAATGTATGCTTATCGAAAAAGAAAAATGGCATGTGTGTTACATGTATGTTTTAGAGTGATTAGGAAAGGTCTTAAGCCTTGATACATAGAGATATTGAGTAAGTTGATCACCTTTATTTTGGCATTTAACTGCACCCTTACAAAATCCTTAGCCAGTAATCTTTTACATTATATTAAAAAACAACGCATTGTGGAGCTGGGTACTCGCTGGATCACCGCAGTTAAGCAACTTCACCTTTCCGCCCTCTACTAACGCCCATTCTGTGAGCGTAGCTAAAAAACTTTAGCCTTTATGAACAGTATGAAGGAATAAAATGTATTCAACGAGTTATACATCAGCATTTTCTCTATTTTATAGACTATTAAATGGTATACAGGTTATCAATATTATTAATGTGTACGATCATTTTTTCAGGGTGA
>JAODAC010018987.1:0-19999 GCA_027575185.1 Mimaenictus wilsoni | reverse complement strand
CGTGGTTAATACCGACGATTGGACCCGGCGCGTTCACCGCGCCATCAACCAGGGCCGCCGACGTTGGTTCGCGACATATATCGTATTATAGTACATATTAATTTTATTTAACATGTAGACTATTCTATATTTTAGATAATTTTTTCGCATTTCTCATCGATGTTTCTACACACACACGGGGGTTAACCTATAACTAATTCGATTTCATATTAACCTGAATCTAATCGTGAATAAAATTAAAATTTACCATTCACTTTGCTATTTCTGATTAATTAATCCGAATTAGGAATGAATTTGGTCGTGGGTTTTACAATATTCTGCTTAGGTTTTCGGAACGCCTAGCGGCTATTGGAAATTTCCACACGGCAAACTTCCATTCACTTCCTACATTTGCATAATTTCCAACAGCTAATCAAAGCCTGACGGCGCTTTTGAGGGCGGATAAAAATCATCCACTCCGACGGAGAATGGGAATTAGTCAGTATTGCGCAATGAATAGTTTAAAAAGCCGCATTGGAATATTAATAAAAAAAGCGTACCTGTTATGCCCGTATAGTTTTATGGTTGCTAGACATTCGCTTGGATCAAACGAATTTTGAACGTCTAGTGGTTTCATTCCCATATTGGAAATAAAGCTCTTTGGTATTTTCTAATTTACCGCCGGTGATAATGCTTTAATCTTTATAGTATCCGGATAGTGATTCAAAATTGAGTTTGAAAGCCTCATACATTGTGGTTGTTTGTTTGTTTGCAGATGTATACGGGGCCAGAGTTAAAATGCAATCGGAAATTGTAATTTGTATTTTGCCCCATTCGTTCCTGCATTTACTACTGTTATTCTATTGGTAACAATGTGGACATTGTGGATTTAGTAGTCGTTCATGTTTCCTCTGGTTTCCAATGAGATTCGATCAATTATTAGCTAGTTACATATATTGCTTTATTTAGAACTTGTTTGTTAGTTGTTCATGCATACGAAAATATTCATTTATACGAGAAGCGTACGGTGTCCCAATAATTTGAAATTTATTACAGTGTGCATGTTTGTTTCATTATACTACAACGATATTTGCATGATTTCAATTTTTAGGTTTTTTATTTCAACCTAAAAATTATTTCAAACATTTACTTTTTATTTTTTAACTAGAAAACATTTATTTTTCCTATCTATTTTAGCAAAATATAAGATGTTAATATTGGCTACCCAAAATACAGTAGTTCTGCCTTTCCCAAACCCTTAACTTGAGCGAATTTTGAGTCATGTAACTGAATTAGGTTAACGTCGATGACATAACCTCGATAATTCATCGTAACCTCTAAATTTGTATAATATATTATGTAATTCTTCATTTTATTTGTTTTTATTATGAAACCTATTCCGATTTGACATCTCAATTTTTGACAATTTTAAGATGTTTATGTTGGCAACCCAAAATACATCAATTCCTCTTTTCCTACAGCCTTAACTTTTTAAATTTATTGCATTTAAGTATTTTAACATGCACTGTTCTTTCTTTGCACTAAAAGGATGTTTGTGTTTTATAACTGTGGCGGTCACTCACACCGGATCCCGAACAATCGTCAGCGTGAACGCGTGATCATCTCGAGATCACGGGAACACAATAAAGCTCTTCTATTTTTTCCCAATTTAAGATATTAATGTTGCCAGCCCTGAAATGAGTTGATTATCCTGTTCGAAAGACCATGGAACGAGTTTGTTCCTCAATGGAAGGAACATGTTGCGTGATGGGTGTCCTGTTGGAGGACCTTAGAGAATGTTGGTTGATCCTTTTTGGATGATCTTGTCCTATTGGAGGTCTTAACCCTTTTTGTGGAGGGTTATGAGGTGCGTCTTAGCCTCTATATGCGTGGGTGCCAAATAGAGGCTTTGCAGGCAGATTGATTGGAGTTGGTCGAATTATGGTTGATAGTGATGTTGAACATAGTCACACATTGAGTGTTCGATTGCTGAAACCTTCTTGATTTGGAAAATATACAAAAATCTTAAATCGAACATACCTGCGTCAATTTCTCTCTCTCTATTTCTCTCTCTTCCTGGGTGGTTTCGCACGCTCACGGTATGAGCGGTATGCTAAAACATGTGGCCACAGCCAGACGTTATATCAAGTTTGGAACCAATGTACGAGGGTTCACAAAAGTGATAAAAATGCAACATAAGAAATATCTTTAGTTATACTATAAGTTCCTTACAGGAATACCAAAACACTTGATACATGGCCGAACAAACCCAAATACAGTAATTCCAATTTTCCTTGGCCCTTAACTTTCTGTAATCCTTTCATTTTCCAAATTCTAGTTTGATCAAGATGATAAATTCTGACATAGTTTCCATTTAGGATAATTAGGGAAATTAGGGAACATTTTTACATGAAAATCCCGATCAAAAAAACGGCAAGATCACTGAATATAAAACTACCCTGATCCACTCAGTCCAGATAAACCCGGGCGCAGTTAGTCCGGTAGCAGGTTCCAGAGTTTGATGCACGTGCAGTTTGCGCAATGATGAAAATTTGTTATTGAAACAAATTGCGCGCCGACTTGGAAAATTGCGCCGTGATACACATCATAACTTGTGACCCCATTTCCTCTCGCTGCTCACAGCTATATATCTATATACATGTACAACTAGCGTAAATTCCCGGCGCAAAGTTGCCTAGTTTTTTTAAAAAACTTTCGCCGAGTGCGCGTGTATGTGTGCTTTTATTGCACTCTCGGCAGCATGGTGGGATGAATGATTATCCTGTTGTATGCGCACCATACAGCACGCATTCGACCGACTTTTGCACTTGTCCGCAATGCTTCTTTTTTTTGCTGAAAAATTATCTCAGCACAGTTCTCGCGTCACGTGGACGTATGTTGATTGTCAGCTGTCGCCCGGTCGGACTTTCCGGAGTGTCCGAAATTAATGATCGCGTGACTGAGCGCACAAGTCAACGCCGAATTTAATGCGCGTATGTTTGGCTATGGGTAGGGGTGGAGATAATTTCGGGCGTAATTGTGTTTTATTAGGACTAAAAGCCAACTCGCGGCATTATTTATGCCAACATTAAATGCGCATAAATTGCGCGTGCTTTTTTGGTTAATGTGTACGCATGCTTTTGGTGGTCTGGCTTGACCTTTCGAGCGTTCGAAAATACGAATAAAATTAAGAACAAA
Source organism: Mimaenictus wilsoni (assembly GCA_027575185.1). Lineage (NCBI taxonomy): Eukaryota > Metazoa > Arthropoda > Insecta > Coleoptera > Staphylinidae > Mimaenictus > Mimaenictus wilsoni. Next base: position 16,822 of record JAODAC010018987.1, on the reverse strand, counting down.
TTGACGCAAACCAAGCGTGCGCGAATTATGCGTGTACGCGTTCAGCGCCGCGCGCTTTGTGCGTTTCGCGCGTATGCGTAAAATGATGAACGACCGTCGAGGGTTTGCGACCCCCGGTTCCTGTCCGTCGACTCGTCTTCCCTTTGCCGAGATGGGAACCGCCCGGAGACATTTACATAATGTAATAATAATTAATTAAGAGCCTCGTCGAGCGGAAGATAAGTCAAAAGGAAGCGTTTACATAGTTCCGCGCTCGCGCGTAAAACATTTTAATAGATCGCAAATGAGGTTAGGATTGTTTGGCGTATCCCTGGGTATGCACTATGCAGCTTAGGTGCTGCCAATTAAAAAAAAAACGTCTCAGGCGGTGGGGAAATAAGCAAATTGAACTTTTCCAGTTTGGTCTTTAATGTTAAGAGTATTGAATAAATTATTTTAATTGGAGAGGTCTATGTTAGGCAGCCTAACATGCACTAATATTAATTTTGACACATATAATTCCATTTTATATATTTTAATAACCAGAGCCCACTAGCAAAATACGAGAGAATAAAAAGTTAAAAAGGCACAGTACGAAATGATTTACTCTGCAGTATGTAGATATTTGGTGCAGAAATAAAGCCATGCTGATTGAATGACAAAGGTAACTCTTATTTTTCTTGGTGTGACTTTAAAAGTGAACTTCCACTCCTGTAAGTGTCGTCAACCATGACCGTTTCCTCAACAATATATACTTTTGTACATTTTAAAATATTCACGTTGGCAACACAACATACACTTTATACAATTCTTAGAGTCTTAACTTTCTGTTTTTCTTTCAAATTTTTAAGTATAGCTTGGCAAAGATGCTATGTACTGATCTAATTTGCATATAGGTAATTGGTTATAAGTTATAGGGGTCAGCGATGGAATAAGCCCTTTCTGAGCTGTGACCAGACTAACAAAAATAGCCCTAGGTTATTAATAAACCTTACAAGGGCCTTCGGCGGCATCGCGCCCACGTGCTAGGATAACAGGAAATCATTGCCTCATCCTCATTATATAGCCTGCAAATCTTACTGATCTCCTTTTCCATCTTTCTCAGATGATGCTTTAGAACTCCGTGACCTGTTATGACTCCAGTAGATGTTATTTATCAATTCTACGATAGTTCGAGTTCCTTTTCCTTTTTATGGAGGTTTTAGTGAAAGTTTTGTCATCCATATACCGGGAGTGTTTTTGTCTTGCCCTCTCTTCCCATCCACTTATCAATGGAGTCAATAAAAGAGTACTAGTCCTATAAGAATAGCTTATGCACCTAGTTGGGCTAGTTTTTCCGCCATCACGTTGTTAGGTATGCTCTAGTGGCCCGAGAACAACATGAGTGTGACCTGATTGCTCTTAGCCAGGTGACTTAAGTTGTTACATATCATTATTTGTAAAGTTCCTTTGAACTAAAAAGTAACGCGAAACTATACCTTTTCTGAATTGGAGGTCTAGGTTAGACACCCTAACATACTCTAATATTTTCTTTCCTTTGCTTTAAATTCGTGAATTTCCATTTTCCTTTAATCTTGATGACATGTATTACCTCAATTAGGCTTATTAATTTACACAACACTCGCGTATAAATGCTTTTCATAAATCACAAATAAGGTTAGGGTTGTTTGTCGTTTCCCTGAGTGTGCACTCTGTAGATTAGGTGTTGCCAATTAAAAAAAGTGGGTCTCACGAGGGAGGAATTTGCTTGGAAATGAACTTTTCCTGTTTAGCGCGCAGAACCGGAGAAACGGTGCTGGGGGGGTGAAAACGAAATAAAAATGCAAACCGCATACCTCACGGGAGGCAATGGTTTTATATTCGTAGCTCAAAATTTCACCGAGTTGAAGAGTTCACCGTGAGTTGGAGAGCGCCGAAAAAAAGAAACAGCAAGCGTGCAGTTAATTGCGGTTTATTGGCCTTAATTGAATCACGCACTGATACACTTTTTTTTCCTTTCAACTGCGTACATTTAGCTTCACGACGACATTGGCGTTTAGCTCCCTCTCTGGTCGCACGCCTCAATTACTACTTCCACATCTAGCCATCTGTCAATGAATCATTAGAGGTAGTTAAGTTTGGTTAGTCGCATCTGCTGAAAGGGCAATTATTAATTATGCGATGTGGCCGGATGCAAACGTGCAACACTGTCATGTCATTAGGGCGTGTGCTTACAAGCTAGCAGCAAGCCCGTTTGCGTATGCAGGGGGTTGGGCGCGGCAAGTTGCCGAGTTGCAGCACGTGTAACTTATGCTAATGTTAACGCGCAAAATTGTCTAATGTAGGCGGGTGCAAAGTTGGCAGGATGCACCCCATCCTCGCGACGACTGCGCGCAAACTATGGCGAAAATTCGGTTGGACGGTCGCCCGGCGGGCATGTTTTGACCAGATAGTTGCACAAGTTTTGCTCCGACTTGGTTTATACCTTGTAATTATCACCGCAAGTACCTAATTATTCAACGAAAACTATTATAATAATATTATATTGTTTAATTTTGTGGTTTATCTAATATTTTAGTGCCAGGGAAACAATTATGATAAGAGGCTTATAGTTCATAGTAATCAATAGCTAAACTATTCAAGAATATTCTCTAAACAATTCAAATGACTTTACGGAAACAATATGCAGAAACCAATTGACTGACCAGTTAATCGGGCAACAGCCATCAATACCTGATCTTACACCTATCATTCTACATTTTCTACTCGACGCACCATTCTAAACTCCCTTCACATAGTCTTAGCTATATTAACTGTCATATTCATCCTATCCATAATCCTTCCAAATCTCCCTAGCACTTCCTGCAAATTCCTAGGACAATAACATAATATATAATACTATAATTTTATCAATATTTTGTGGGATCTCACAAAAAAATTGTTAAAGTAAAGCTGAAGAAAGAATTCCTGGTTTAGTAGCAGTAGCATGCCAAGCGAGTTAATAATCGAGCTAAGCAAGTTATAAGTAAAACCAAGTAGTTAGCAAGTCCCAGAATGGAATGATTGTGTGGGTACTCTCTCTCTCTCTCTCTCTCTGCAGGAGTAAGTGGAGGATGTTTCAAAGGAATTGGTGGTATCGCAAGGAGATATCGGATACGAGCTTTAAATTATATGTTGAATAAAATAGTTGTTATCCACACGCCGTATGAGCTTTTTATCTCTTCTTCTACTACACTTACACGACAACCCAGACAGCGAATACTTGACTGCCCAGTGTGTTCACGACGCAATTACGAAAGCCTGCTATTTCTTTACATGTTCCACTTTCTCTCCCGTCGCAATTACACCTCTGTGGGACCAAGTGCGATCACTGCCCTATAAAAATGGCTGCCGACATTAGTTCCCGACAGTCGCAATCTTTAACTAAAGCATCTCTGAGCTAACCATTTTGTAATTTCCTTCAAATATATAACAAATGAAATAGTAATATGAATAAACAACTAGTGCAAAAGGACTTTTGAAATAAGTATACATTTTCGCAACAATTTGAATACAAAGTCGTGCTAATCCTAATAGAGATGCATCCCATTTAGTTGAATTAAATTCGAATAAAGACGGGTACAATGCACATGGAGCTCGAGACACTGCATCGAACTTTGTGCCGTGTTTATGTGTACTCGGGTGTGTTACATTCGGATGCTAGCCAGTTTCAATTCGAATACCAGCAGCGCCCGGTTGCCCGGAAGCTATACGGGACCACAGGCCAAGGAACGATCGCTTTAGGCATGTGACACGACCAACCACGTGTATAATGAAACCGCCATGCTCCTCTCCTGCAATGCCGCCGCCGAAAACGGAACCCACAAATTCGCATTGAATCCACAAGAGGCAGCATGCCGGCGCGTCGGGCGTCGCTCACGTTTTGAGCTCCTTGCCACTCGTCCTTGCAGTCATGCGGACGGTGATGAGTTAATCCGATTAAACGCTGGAAATTGGTTGGTTAATATGGACTTTGCAGTGGTTTACAACTGCGAGCCAATACGGGAGATTTGCGCACGCCCCGAAAACACATGCTGTGTTATTCTTTGCCACTGGATACGTTTATCTTTCCAGCACTTCGTCATGATTACGCTTGGCAATTTTTGGCAAAGTAGGCAGCACACTCTCCGGCTTTATGATCCCTGCAAGCTGTAAGTGAGTTTTATGATGCGTCTATATCGTCGCGCTTTTTTATTCATTTCGTACGCAATTCGCACATCATCATCCCCCTTGTGCTGACTAGCGCTTCCTACGTACAGTGCGGACTGTTGCAAAAACCACGGGTCGCCATCAAATAGCTCGTCACACATAACGCACCGCAGCTAGCAGGAGAGAAAAAAAACGACCGGAGAACGCGTTTAAATATAAAATTCATTAAAACGAAGCGGCTTACGAGCCACTAACTGTTCGCCAGCCGTTGCAGGGGGCTGGTGTATAAAAAAATAAAATTGCGCATTACACGAGATTTTACAACGTGCGCGGCCAGTAGGAGGGCTACGCATTAAACGCATTTTCATTTTGTTTACGATGTGGGAATGTAAATCACGCTCGAGTACATCCGGGAAAAATGCGCCCGAACGCAAACAATACCGAAATGTACCGAGCATCAAAAAAACGCTTTGTTTTTTCGAGCGCTCCTAGCGCAACTCGGTTGATTTAGCTGTATCTGATCGTGTACCGTGTTTTAGTCAAACGCGTTTTTGAGTAGTTAAAACGCGCCGAAAAAACACAGCTATGCGGAAACTGGCTAGTAAGAGGGCTCTAAGCTCATGAGCTTTCATAAGCACTCTTGTTGCAAATGTACGATCTTTTTTTTCAAAGTTATGCTGTGATGCTTTTGAGTTGTTTAGTGATTTTTTCGCACATAGAATATACATCATTTCAGGTTTGTTTGCGTGTTGAATATTTTAATGCTTTTATATTTCTTTGTTTTATTGTTTTATGAGCGTTTAATGGAAGAAGGGCAGATTTGTATTACTCTTATTACATTATAATGAATAAAAGTGAACATTATGAGGTAATATGTTTATGGCCTGAACAAAAACACAGTGAATTTTTGCATTTCGTACTATTATATATTATATAATTAACAACCTTTTTCTACCACATAGTGGTGTACGGGATTAGTAACTTTCTCCCGGCCCGATCCGGTCTTTCTGCATATGATTTTTTTCCGGGGACCGTTGCAAGCGAATCGCCCAATCTTCGTTCGTGTTTTTACCGCAAAGTCAGGAGTTCGCAGACGGCGCCGCAGCCGCTTGTTGAGTGGGGAGGCCAAGTCGTCACCCATCCAACGCCCAGCTACGTCCAACATTGATTTACTGCGGTGATCTAACGAGTACCGACCTCCACAACGCGGCAAGTCGCCGCTGCATTTCGAACTAATGTGATTAAATATGAAGGAATTATACAAAACAATAAACATGGAACATTTTGTATTTGCTAAAATGTGTCTTGTTATCATTTGTAAGGAGAAAGGAAGGAATATTTACAGACACATGATGGTTTATACAAAGTATATATAAAATAGATACAAATTATTTATACATGCACGAGTGTGCTTTTGACCACATTACTGAAGTAAACATAATCAATTATTATTTCGTTAATGTTGGTATTTCGTGATGGGAACATATAGTAATGGTAGAGAATGAGTCCTTTGATATTCATAAACAACTTCATTCAATGTTCCACTGTATGAGTTATGAAATACCATAGCACATCCTGATACTAAAGACAAATGGTTTAACATTACGTGTATTGTTTTATTATTATGGCATATGTTCCACGATACGTTCGCTCAACGTAACTGAGACGCGCGTTTAGAAGTTTTATCTGTAAAACCTATATTTTGTCGCCGAACTGTCAGTCTCGCGCTGAGAAGAAACAGTTTGCGACTGCCGTAAGAATATTTTGGACTCGTTTTATTGCATGATTTTATTGGCTATGTAGATTTCGTATTTATAAACCAAATTATATGCAATCGATATTTACATAGTGAATTGACGCTTCTGTGGTAGGTGTCGGAAACCCATGATGAATATTTGCGCTAAATAATACATATGCTGTTTGCGACAATATACTGTTTGTTCAGGCTTGATGATAGTGAGATGCTATCATTGTTTAGTTAGTTTGCCGACCATGTGCAGTCTTAATACACCTTACATTCCGATAAAAGAAAACTGCATATGGAAACTGCGTGGTGATAATCCAATGGTGACATCTGCTGTACTCACAAGGAGAGTGTCTCAATTGTCCGACACGGAATTGATTGAAACTTTTTTGTACGTGAAACTACTCGTCAGCGCGATAAGGTCGCTCAACATGCAGGCATACTGTCAACTGCGCCACAATATCCACACGGCGAATATTGTTGTTAAAGCAATATATAACAAACTTTGAATTGAAAAACTTTGAAGAAAACGCCTCAAAACGGCGAAAAATTCCGTTAACACAAATTGCTTCTATACATCTACTTCATGTACAAATGATTCATTCCATTTCGTGTCGGACAATTTAGTCACTCTCCTATCAGATTCTCGTGGCGTCCTAAAGCCAGCCAGTGATGATATGTTCGATCGGTGGCGGTCCCGCCAAGAAACTAGTACTAGAAACTGTGCTTAAGTTCATAAGATGTTTAGAAGAATAAAGGTAGTTCTTCTGATTCCTCCAGATTTTTAACGTTTTAAGATGTCTGATTAAAGTAATGATTAATATTTCGATTTCTGGCGAAAAATGATTTTGAATCTATACGTAAGTTAGTTATATAAACAAATACAAAACTAGAAATATCTGACTCAATACAATAGGATAATTCAATTTCGCCCTTGGAAGATATGGGTTCAAGAACAAAGACATGAATCGAATTACATTCGTAAATCAAATTTACTAGGCACACAACATATGAAACACTATCACCTATCTATCACCTCAGCCAACAAGTGATGTCAGTATATTCTCGATTGCTCATTATTTGTAACAAATGATATAAATCCTTTACTAATTCTAACCGCACCAAAATCAACACATACTACGCCTGCAAATGCGTACAAGGTATAAAACCACATGTATCAAATCAAAATTCTATCCACAATTGAACACAAATAAACCCCGAAATTAATATAAACTCAACCTGTGCGCACATAAATCGTTTATTACGTAGGCGTATGTCGCATTGTTTGCGATTGCAACACACATCCACCTCTGACGTTTATAACGCGCCGCGTGTCTAGCTCACACCACTGCCGCCAACCGCCGCCGCCGTCAACGTATTTGTGGGGGGCGGTCGCTTGTCACACTCGAGCGCAAAGCCGCCACCGCCGCCGTCTGCTCTGATGTAAATTATCTCGCTCTGCGATTTTGTGTAAATATAATATGCGCCTAATATATGTGCGACGTAATCCCGATATTCATTCTGAATGCGTGCTCGAGTGGAGGGCGGCCCCGCCGTGAGTTCTGGGATCGTCTCTCCTGAACCGCATACGACCACCACATCTACAACATTAGGCCGGGCGCACATAGGGGGGATAACCGGATAAGGAATGCGTGTGCGAAAACTCGTGCGAGAGGGGATGGGTCTCAAAACCAGCACGTAAATTGGTGGACAAAAGTTCCACGCGTGTGTATTTTAAACAAAACACATTCAGCTATACAAAACCTTTTTAGCTCTGAGCGAGGGAATGAATTATTAATAGATTTGAATTATTAAAATTATGCTCTTTATTTGATTGTTGATTGTTGTAGATAAGTTATGTTTAGAGATTTATTACTATTCTTTGTATTATTTCTGTTTTTGAATTAAGTTTGATTTTATTAGTTCTTTTTTACTTAAAATGCCTGAAAATATTCACTCTTCTATAGTAATACCTGCCACATGCCGAACATGTAATAAACGGGAATCTGCCTGCAACGGAAAATCTTCAATTATAAAATTGACCTTTGAGGCGGAACTTGTTTGACGCGGAAACGGAATGAAATATTTGCGTATAACGGAATATTTTATTTGGGCAAATCCCCATTTATTTCCAAGATACATTTTTGTGATTTTGACCTCGGACTCGAAAATTGATGTATGTTGGGTAAGCCCACATTTCATACCTCTGCTATATGCAACCAAAGAAACACACTTTAGTTTAGTCTTCTCTCGTATAGTCCAAAGACAGAAAAAAAAAACACCCTTAGATAAATATGGTTATAAAGATAAGTTTTTTAAGATTTTTAAACAACTGTTGCACTAGGAGTCATGAATAGAAGATAACTATTTTAAAGTCTCATTTCTTGCCTGCATATTTGGACTGTAAATAAGCTAAACTGCCCATGTATCAATCTAATGCGTCTAAATGGTAGTAAAGTTCAGAAATGTAGAAAATTTCGGAAAATACAAGGAACTATAGGCACTCAAAAACACATCAATATTTTCCCAAGTATTCTCTAGCACCATAAAATACGAAACCAAAACATATAGAGGTAGAAAAGGGTAGAAAAGGTTGACGAATATCTTAATTCTTAATATTCTTCAACAACTTTGACGAAAAATTACATTGATTATTTATAGAGGGAGCCAATTGTTCACTAGGACGAATTTCAATAGGATAACTAGTTTAAAGTCTCATTTCTTGCTTAAATATTTTGATTAATATAAATTAAAAATGATTAATGTATCATTCTGATATGTCTATTTATAGTTAAGTTCAAAAAACAGAGAAAAAACACGTACTATAGGCAGCCCAAACTACACCTATATGCTCCTAGGTGTTTTCCTGCTGCTCAAGACAAAAAATTAACGCAACCAAAAATAATACATCGGAAGAAGGGTAGGAAAGGTTGACAGATGTCCCAGATTTCATCTCATCACAGTGTGAAGTGGGTTGAAGGATTACTGTCCTGTTTTATTTTAGATTGCGAGATGTTTAACTTTAAACTTTCACCCATCGATAAATGTAGTTCTAAAGATATTTGTTTAGCATTCTTTAGCAAATTAAACCAAAATTTACATTGGTTATTCAGGGAGCTGTTTTTCACTAGGATAAATTTCAATCATAAAGATTCATTTCTTGCTTAAATATTCTGATTGTAAAGTAGACTGTCCCTTGTATCTTTCCGACACGTCAAACTGTTACTAAAGTTCAGAAATCAGTACAATTTTAATTAAATACCTTCTACTATAGGCAACCCAAGATATACCAGTCATTTCCCTAGTCTTCTCTGGCACCTTAAAACAAAAAAATCCAACCAAAAGTAATACATAGAAAGAAGGTTAGAAAAGGTTGACGTATATCCCAGATTCTAACCCATCTACTTCACACCGTAGGTTGAAGGATTTCCGTCCAGTTAGATTTTAGATTGCGGGATCGCGCGCGCGGAAAACCAGTTGATAGCCAGCTGCCGCCGGGCGCGGTGACGCTGTGGAGGCATCCACACACACAAGGTGGATATTTTACGACCTGCGGGCGTTTATTACCCAATAAGCGTAACCGTGGCGGTGGCGTGGCGATGGTGGCAAAAAAACAGCGACACGCGAGCGAAACGACATTGATAAGTTTATGTAAGGGTTGGCAGTCGGCGTGCGCGCGCGAACGAGCTTTGACGCCATCATGTCTCATACATATCCTAAAAGTAGCGTTTCCTGCTGCCACAGACCGCAGCCGGCGTGCATCGACCGCCGCCCGGCGAAATGAAAGCTGCTTTATTGCCGAAGGGAAAGGGAAAAATTTATGGCGGAATTTGATTAGGATTTTTTGCGTCTCTGCGTGCGGGGCGAAGGGGAGAAGTTTGTTTGGGATTTGGCATGGCCCACGTCGGGGAGCGGCAATTTTACGGCTGTGTTTATTCAAGTTGCCAGCTGCTTTTTTTCGAAAAGCCGGGTTGGCGGCACTGCGCCGGCCAGTTTAAATGTATTATCGCAGGTGATTAAAAAAGGTTACTTCTTGCTTTTGTGGTTTATTAATGTTTTCATTTGTACTACGCTGGGGTGTGTTTGATGTTGATTTTTAACGCTTCTCAAAGATGTTTGTTTTTCATTAGCGAAATGTGTTCTTATTTAAGGGTCAGATAAATATTAACTGATTTTGATGTTTTTTAATTAAATTATATTACGATGGGTAGAATCTAATTATAAGTTTCCTTAACTTACGTCTTCCTCATGTAGTTCAGTGAGGGTAAAGACTATAGTGAATAATAACAGGGGCAGCATAGTGGGTAGTGTTTCGGTCTACCACGCAGCAGGACAGGGTTCGATTCCCCGAGGTAGGTACCATTAGTTTGAATTAATTCGCATCACACACACTATTCAACTACTACACAACACAACTACACTACAAATAATTACGCAACAACCTCTACTCAACAAAAAAATAATACAACTGCAACAAATGCAACGTCAACAATTACATTACACAAAACATTACAATGTGTAATTGTAAAGCGCACCGGCTGAAGGACCACATGGTCGATGGCCTAGTCTAAAAATAAAGTTACTTTTTTAATATCAGGAAAACTATGAAGTTAGTGTAAGAGTTACTGGGTGATTATAGCCGGGAATCAACATACATCTTACACGATATACACCACTATATACACCTTTAAAACATTGCCCTATAAATAAATTCCTATTAAACATAGAGCGACGGCTTGCCGCATTGTGGAGCTCGTTGCTCGTTAGATCACTGCAGTTAAGCAACGTCGGACGTAGCTAGGCGTTGGATCGGTGACCACTTGGTCTCCCCACTCAACAGGCGGCTGAGGCGCCTTCCGTGAACTCTTGATTTCGCGGTAAAAACGCTAATGAAGGTTGGGCGATTCGCTTTGCAACAGTCCCCGGAAAAAAATACACAAATAGTTCAGAGGAAGTACCATCAGTAACGAGATCGGATTGGGCCGGGTGAAAGTTACTATTTCCTTACACCACTATGTGGTAGAAAAAGATTGTTGAATAAATAAAAAAATTAAACATAGGTAATTGTTTCACAATTAGTGTTCAATTTAAATTACTGCTAAATTTGCAATAATTTCACATGTTTAATGTATCAAAGGTGTCATATTAAAGAACTGATTTTATTGATATGAAATTCCTTGAATTACGTGCTTATTAAACCTTCTTAAAGAGGAAAAAGCAACTTTTTCAGGTTGCAAGTATTTCGCTTTTAAAATTCTGACTTGCTAACTAGGAATTTCCTAGTTAGTAAGTTATATCTAGTCCTACTAGGACTACTACAGACGATGATGAAACATGGATATTTGTCGAAATTGATATTTTCAATTTTCCGATTCATCGATAACCAAATATCGTTTAGAATTTTTTTTAGAAAAAATCGAAAATGATAAATTCAATAATATCCCCATCTAACAATGGTTTCCTGGACTAATTACACTTCTTAAAAATAATGAAATGATTCATAAATATCGATATTTTGGGGCCTATATATCGAAGGTCATAAATCGTGAAATTGTGGTAATATTTACAATAATTTCATATTTTGAATGTCAACGGTATCATATTAAAGAGCAGATTCTACTGACATCAAACTCAATGACTCTTGATTTAACCGTTTTTTCACTTTTTTTACCAAACATCTCAGGAAAATGATTTCAGTAAATAGTGGCAGATATAGTCGCATCTAAAATTCTGTCTTCCTAACTAGATACCCTAGTTCCAAACAGGTCTTGCGTTATGTGATTCAGTATCTTATATTACAGTAAGAAAGACATCAATGCGTTTTAGTTTTCCCAGTTACGCCATCAAGAAGCCTTGTGAAGGAGGGTGGAAACCCTTTGCGCTGCGTAATGTTTCGGAAGAAAGCTATGCGCTCAAAACGAAGCTATTCTTGCAATCGCACCAGCCATACAACGCCATAGAGCACCCTAATAGTATCGAAAGCAGTAAATTTACCTAAAGAGAAATTTATGTCCGCACCTGCGCGCAACTGCGCGTCCGCATCCGCTGCGCTTTACGCAACCGGAAGTGCTCTTCTCAAACCGCGAGCGAATACCCGAACGCCCGGAAGCCGTAAGCGAAACACACACACCCACCCACCCGACATTTACCAGTTCGCGCTTTCGCCGTCCGTTCTTTTATTCCTTATTCCCTCGTTTTATCATCGAGATCGACGACGCAAAACCGGTTAACTCTGCCTTAGTGATTTTTGATGTTTTTCGATTTAGTTTGATACGAAATCGTCGCAGTGAATCGCAATTTTATCAGTTGAATTCCATAATGCAACTGATAAAATTGCGAAATAATAAATATTTTATTTTCGTTCGACCCGCTGATGCATTTATAGCCAATCGTAAAATTAAACACAATTTATCAAGCAAATGAAATTTTATTTTCCTCCACGTTGTTCTTTCATTTAAAAATACATAAACTGGGTAAAAATAAAAAAGGATTACGCACTGCAAAGACGTATAAAAATTAATGGCTACTTAAGGCGACGATTGAGCTAATTGCTGCCATTGCGACGTACTGGTAAAGTGGTCAATATTTTCGGCTATATGTAAAAAAAACAACAAGGCCGGGTAAAAGAAAAATATACCTACGTGTAAGCGAGATTACGACTTGAACGGAGTACTTTGAGTCTTTTACTGTTTTAGGGTAGGGGCGGGTGAAGAGGGAAGGTGGTTGGTGGACGAACGAGGTTTTTAACGAAATTACATTCAGCGCCCGCTACCGCCATCGGCAAGTAGCGCCGCCGTCGTCGAGTTAATGATGATTATGATGACAATCAAAACTTCGTAAATTTCGACAAATTGCTCAATAAATCCGCTACGTGCGTGGCACTGGCGCACGCATTTTCGACACTCAACGCCGCAGAAACCTTTCACAAGCGCTAGGCCGAACATTTAGCACGATTTTCCAAGTCGCCCCTCGTTTTTTACTTGCTGAGTGGATTTTTCGTTTTTATTGAGTTTTTTTTTTCATTATGACTAACGGAAAGTGGAAAAAAAGTTTCCAGAAGTTTTATTATTTGGTTTAAGTTGTATTTGATTTGATTTCATTCTGCGTTGAATTTGTAAGATTTTTATAGTTTATGTCTAGTTTAATTAGATATAATCGTGTTAAACTTAATTTTAGTTCAGAATAAGCTACTATATACTATGTGAATTTAAAAAAATTGAAATTACCTCTAATCAGCAAGGTCTGGCGTTCAAGGCCCGATCAGTGTTGTTATTGTTTCTTTCATGTATTTTTGTACTTGCTGTACTTTTGTATTACATAAAAGTTCTAGTCCATGTCCAGGCGCTTTTAGGGATTTTGGTACGAAGTGATATTGGGGTTGGTAGTGCCGACGCACGCTTAAGCCGCGCATGCGCAGCAACCCCTACCCTATCCGTCGTATTGGCCAACTTCTTTCTTACCATTTTTTGACATTGCGTACATGATTATGACAATTTGACTGAGCTGATTTAGCTGAGTGGTAGCTCATTTTATAGAAAATTAAATTCTCTAGAATATGACGTTAATTATTTTCTTGAAAAAATATACATTTATATTTTTATCGTATTTTTATGACGAATTAGTAAGAAAAAAATGCATTTTAAACTTAAAACTGTATTAAAATAAGTAACTTTTTAAAAATTCTCGACGTCATATTCTAAAAAATTTTATATACTTTGTGAAAACTGTTTAGTCTGTCATTTTTATTTAAAATTAAGGACGCTAGAGTGTACGCAGTTGAGCAACTCAAAACGAGACGATATTCTAGGAATTCCTATGCCGTGGATAACTTGGTGCGTTTTTTTATACGTTTATTGTAATAGGTTTATTTTAATGATACGAGACGAGTCTCACTCGTACATATTGCGTTCAGCCCGCGCAACTTTGCACGAGTCTCGCTCGTGCTTTTCACACATAGTCAAATTTTTTGTGTGATTCGTGGTTACACACCACGAATAAGACCATAACTTCAATCGTACTAATATGTCTCCTCTAGAACATCTTACAATTAGTGAAATTATGTTGCTTTGATTCACTGACTAATCCTAATTAAGCTAGCAGAGAAATCTATTCACATAATTAGATTGCACTGGATCCTATTATTATTCCCAAGGCAATAATATCGAACTTAAGCTAAGATTAGCAAAGCTTAGCTGCCGGAATAGCATTATGTTTCACTACAACAAGTAGGGATTATACGTATTAAATATTTTGTATGTATAAATTAACGTAAATTTTTAAAATTGTGCATTACAAAATAAAATATGTGTAGCATAATTAAATATATATATTTAAACAAAATTAAATTAAATAGTCATGACGGTTTATTTATTTATTAAAGGTGAAATTCATTTAATTTCCTAGAATTCCTCGCATACGTACGAGTACACTCAAAACAAAGCAAAGTAAACAAAGACAATAAAATTACTGTCAGGCATTTCAAACTCACAATACAAATCAAAGTGTACGTTTCGATTACATGTAATTTTAAGCTGCCTTTGTAAATGGAAGACAAAGTAATGCTCTACGCCATTAAAGTAGGAATTCATTAAAAACAAACATGTTGCCGAGTGCTACTGGCTGAAGCATTATTATCCTTAATGTTCTCATTATCTTCATTTAAGATTTGCGTTATTTCAGAAATTCCACAATGAAATATATCTGATTAGCTTTTTCTTTGACTGCGGCTCGGGTATTCAGAGCGGGATTTTAAAGAAATGCGGAGAAAATTAATTACTTCCAACCGAGCACGGTGCTGGGTGTAAGATATAAATTTAATGAATGCGAATATTAGGAAGCTTCTTTACGACGCTAAACAAATATGCGACGTTGCCGTCTCGGTTGAGCCGTAATTATTATTTCAACATGTTTGGCTAGCGCTGGCGATAGACAATAAAACGAAGAAAATATGAAGACATGGATGGCGAGGACAATCGCGGGCGTGCGCGCCTCGAGGGCGTTGCCGACGACATTATGTCTTAATTATCACGCTCCGTCGCGTGCCTCAAGTGTTTGCAGCTGTTATCGTTTGCAGTTACAGTCCGAGGAAGGCGTGTGAATGTGTTTTATGCACAGGATCAACGCGGCAGGGGGTGTTCGTCGTGCGTCCATGCGTATTATTTGCGTGGCGCGTATTACGTAAAATAATGCGTTACACTCGTGAATTGTGTCAATTAGATTTTACGGCATCTTTTGTCGACTCGTCGACGTTGACGAGTATAGTTAAATTTATGTTTTGTACGAAATTTGCATTTATTTGCTTGTTAGCGACGAGAAGAGGACAGATGAGAATGAAAATGTTTTGCATCTTCATAAAAGTTAATTGAAAGTATTACGAAAACGGAACATAACATACAAAGTACACAATTCCAATATGCCGTTTACTATTATTTGTTTTGTGTATCAGCACGTTGCTGGCAGCGATAGACGAACGAATATATAAATCTGAGTTACCCACATTGGAAGGATTCCAAGAAAGAAGTACGCACAGTACGCGTTTGCTATAAAAAATATTTCACGTCTTTTTATCATGAATTTTATCATATTTATAAAAATATCGGCGAAATCAATCATACACTATAAGATAGCTTAACTCTTCTACGTCAATAACCGGTAGTTAGAATTTAATATGTTTTTTTTATGCAGATTATATAGATCAAGTGTAGACATTCCCCTTTGCTGATGATATGATGGAGCAAAATTTATTCAGCAATTCTCATATTCTCTATTTCATAATCCATTAATTGTAAAGGTTATTAATATATTGCATATACACTAGATTATTTTCGGGAGTATATAGGAGAACGCAGCAATATTTGTGGAGTCCCCTCTCCTGCGCGCTCCTATAAACAACCAAAAATAAGGTTGAGCACACATAAGATTGTAATAATATATTCAACCTTTTATTGGCATTTCATTTTCGCTTTACAATATAAACTTACAATATATCCACACTAATAACAACATGAAAAATCATAACAACTTACTAAAAACTATAAGAAACACTAACTAGAAGTTACAAATTAAAAACTTATAAAATACATCTCGACGACTCAGTTTAGTATAGTATTGTGGCGGCAATCCATTGCCGCACAAAGAAGAATAATAAACATCATCATCAAATCACAATTAACATCAACAAATCCCAAGCACCAACCTCATCAACAATCCGTAATCTGCACAATTAACATCCACCAGACTAAATATCGAAAATGCTGACACCTCAACACCGACACGGCGCAGCGAGATCGCGACCACGTGTTCAGCTGTGACGAACTGAACAAAAGGTCGCGTCAGCATTTTCACCTGGTATATATAGTCCACAATTCGACATCGTCAACCAGTTCAGTTGAGTTCCGTTCAGTTCGGTTCTTCACCGAGTCTTCACACATTGAGTCATCAGCATCCACCAACAGCGAGCCCGACACAGCTGCCGCCACCAGAGAGTCAGCCGTACCGAGAGTCTTGACCGTGTCCCTCACCGGCTGTCTCCACCGACTACACCGACGCCAGCTGCCGCCTCCGCCTGGATTTCCTTGTTGTGTCTCAATCTCATTCATTTGTATATATTTCATTTCATGCATTGTGGTACACAATAAAATCCCACAGTATATTACCAACTCATGAAACCCATTTCTTTGCCTTCTCCTTTGGTTCTTCTCTGGTACTATTCTCCTCACCATAGCTACCCTCTCCCCTCCCACACTCCATCTTTGCATACCTCTTACACTCTCACAATTAATACCTTGGGCCCATTCTTCCCTCAATCCTATACATTCACTTGTCATGTGCTGCCATGTATCAACCCCATTGTCACTGTCGCGAACCAACGACGGCGGCCCTGGTTGATGGCGCGGTGAACGCGCCGGGTCCAATCGTCGGTATTAACCACGA
>JAODAC010018976.1:0-20002 GCA_027575185.1 Mimaenictus wilsoni | reverse complement strand
AACAACATATCTGCACACCACACACACACATACACTGCAAGATTCAACATTACAAAAAATTCAACATTCACCACACAACAACAACAACAGAAACACAAACTGTAAACAATACACAAAAATGATTTATAAACACAATGGAAAAATCTACGGTATGATAGCAACTGAAATATATACATTTTTTATTACTTTAATGTAAATGTGACAAATTTGTAATTGTATGATATTTATCGAGGTTTCTCATTATCGACAGAAAACCAACATGAAACTAATTTCACCGCATCCTCTAATGTAAATAGTGAATATTCATGTTAGACAAGTAAGATTAGAATCATGTCGGCGTCCTGTGATTAGAAAATCTCTTGTACGTACGCTTGTTAGCAGCAATCGAGTTGACGACGCCAAGCGTCGGCCGTAAAACCACCCTTGCCTTCTGCTCCCGGCTTGTTTACGTAAAGATCCATAAAACTCGGTGGCGCTTAAGCAATGTCAATCAGTTCCCTACGCCCAAAAAGCTCGCATGATTTCCAAACTACGACCTTATCCACCCCGCTACCGTCCGCGACATATATGCGCAATGACATTGACTTCCGACAATTTGGCTTATTCGCTTGATTATCCGATTGTGCTACGGCTTTCAGACATTCACGAAAATGTCTGGTACAACCAACTGCATTCAACCCAATGACTTTATTCCATTTGTTTACTCACCGTCGATTTGCCTTAAATTTTCTTTTCCAGAACCATATTGGCCTGTTTATTGTGTTTGACATATTTTACTATTTATGTTTGTGTTAATGGTTAGTTTTATGTACACGTGATATGTTAACGATGTCTATAAGTTACTCGATAAAATCTACGAGTCGATTAAAATATTTAATAGCTGGGTGATTGAAGTTACGTGGGATAAACAAGTCCGGAGATAAAAACAACGCGCACTGCCGTAACGTAAATTATAATAAACCTGAAATTGCTATAAACTTATTACTATAGTTATAGTTATTGTAGTATAGTGTATAGTTATAGTGCGCATGTGCGGTTGGGGGCGATGGTAATACCCTTTACATTTCCTCTCTGCCACTGCCGCCGTCTTCAGCGAGGGCAAGGCAAATGCGTAAGAGTTTCATGATAATGATTTTTTCTGATCCATAATTTCAATTTTATGGCTGGTAAAATTCACATTCCCGTTTGATTTTTACGACATTACCAGAAGGAGACTATTGTTATAACCTAGCTCCTGTTCTAGGGATGTATAATTTTATAAAGCTCTTCTAAAGCCAGAAATAATTATATGTTTTTATGACTGAGTTGCAAATTACGAGTGAGTAGTGCCATACCATTTTAAGGTAAATTTATGAGATGCAATTTCATTAAGTTTTTCAGGTTCTTTTGAATTAAATGTGTATTTTACTCTAATGGCGTTCCTTTTATATATGTATTTTGTAAAATCTATTTTTAAGATAATTTACTGAATACTGCCAAACCAACAATATAGAATTATGTTCAAAAAGTAAGGCAAGGATTTCTAAAAAAAACTATATACCAATATGTTAGATATTACGACGATTGAGCTTTAAAATAGTTTAATTCGGAATAATAACTTAGTTGAACAGTTTACAATATGTATAAGATCAAGGATGGTCGTTTGCAATGCGTCTGTACGGCTCGACGGTTCACGGACAAGAGGCCGAGGCACCGGGCGATGCTTCCTGCGATCCTGAGCTGCACCTGCCCCTCAGTAATGGCGTTAGCGCCATCTATTGGTGACGTTCTTAACAAATATTTATTTGTTCACTTAAAAGTAATGATACAATATAATTGTGCCCACGCATTTTCTCAACCTTGAAGCACGTTTAATAGGCACTTTTTGGTATTGCCTTTTGAGCTCATCCATTGATGTAATATTAACATTAACATGTTGCGCTTTTTCCTTTAATGTTCTGTAGGAACTAGAGGCGATTGTAGCCTGCTCAAATCATTTAATATGCGAATGCCGTCCATATATGCACATATACAAATAATTAGGCACACGTAAAAGTGTATACCTATATACCTACAATATTTGAATCAAGTTTTATATAACTTCTTAATTAATCTGATTTTTTTCATGAATATTTTAACATATGAATTAGAGTTGAGTAACAAAAACATAAAAGCTTCATCTCTTATAATACGATGAGGAAAATAGGGTCTTTCATATACAACTACATAAAAAGGGTGACTTTCCCCGTCTCTAAATTAATGAAGCAACCTGTAATTTTCCCAACATTTCTGCCATATTGAATGCGGTGCCAAATTGCAATTAAGATAATTAAAATTGAAACAAGTGTAGAAAGTTTCCCTATTTTCTAAGAGTAAACGGTGTATCATTCCTACCCCTCGGCCAGTATAAATGAAATCTGCATATTTTACCATTCGCACAAATCTAACAATCGGCTCCTAATGCGAATCGAGACGATGAACTAAATCTGTAAAATTGAAAAACCGATATCGTTTACTCGTTGATAATATTGACGAAGAAGAGAGAATAATCAGAATCCCGCGGTGCGTCATTTAACAAAAATGTTTTAGAATCGCAACGCGCTCAACGCATTTCGCCGCCGCCTTCACCGCCACCTCTCCTTCAACGCGCGTCGACCAACGCATTTACATAATCCAAAAGCCAGGCGTCAATTCCGTGCGGCAAATGGGCGAAAAAGGGAATTTCTTTTACACCCATTGTCTCTGCGGCGCCGACGACTTTTTCGAGAAAAACATTTTTAAAAATCAGCGCCGTTCGAGTGCCATTGTCTTTAAGCTGGCATTAACAATTTTGAATATGAATTATGCATAGAATCGTCCCATGAGGCACGCCGACTTGACGGCATTGCGCACAGTATGTTTCCGAAAGTAATCTCGCCTTCGCCCGCCCCTTGTCACCTTGTGCTCTATCAAAGACACTATATTTATGCCGACGTACAATGGCAGACAATATCTAATGAGCTTTTGTGTGATGGTTGACGTGCAGTATTCAAGGGGTTCAGAGTTGGGGGTGACGTTAGAATTGGTACGACAATAATGAAAATGCTAAGTCTAAGTGATAGGGGAGCGTGTCAAAAGTGATTTCGTAAACAATCAGTGGCGGCGGCAAAGAACGTTGGAATGCATTACGTAGAATGCTCCGCTTCACGCAGCCGCCGGCGGCGGGAGCCTTCTCTTACACGAACGAAGTCATACGGTGATGTAGGACAATTTTATTTTATTGGATTATCTTATTTTCGTCGTTGTATAATTTCTCTTTGTAATGCCAGCAAAAAGCAAAATTCAAAGAGCGAATTTTTACAAGTTGGAATTTTTCTTTCATTTCGATATTATTTTTACAGCGCCGCACATTATGCAGATTTCCACCACATGCAAACACCTGCGAAAAGGGATCACATACACAAACCAAACGCGTCGCCATATGCAGGTAACAATTATAAACGCAACGGTTTAGGTTCAACGGATAACGGCGGGCAATTATCGTCGATTATTACAACTATAACTAGCGATGCGAGGCAAGGCTGCACAACCGTTGAATGTCGAGGCTGGAAACGCATTGAATAGACCACCGCCACCGGTGCCATCATTCACCTGATGCTCGGTACGCTTAGAATTTGTGGGACCTGCGCTTCCGCAATGGGGTCCCCATAAACTGTGAATCCACCAGCGTCCACCTCCATGCGCCCGGGACGAAAAGGTGAATAATATTCAGCGAGAGTATTATAGGCCTGTCTATGTTTGGGTAGGAGTGCGGGTGTGTGCGCGCACTTTATGAATGTCACGACTGGCATGTTGATTTTGAAAAGGTTTTGCTTTTACGCGGTCGCGCGATTCCTAACGCAAACAGGGTTCGCTATTGTTTTAGGGCCCAGCGTGCACGTATGCTGTCGGAATGGTTGATGCCGTCCTGCCACACCAACACACTACTGTCGTTGCCAGCAGCGACTGTCATCCGCTCTGCTGCCTGCAAGTGGGTGTCTTTGCAGGAGTCACCAGACTAGATCGTGGGGTCAGATATTATAAAATGGAACGAAAACAATCTGAGAGGATATTTGTTTTTTTTTCTGTAGAAGTACGTACTTCAAACAAAAAATGGTTAGAATAATTGACTTTGTGGGACTATAAAATATTTTTTGAAAATCGTACTGAGTAACTCTGAAATTTTAGTCTGGAAAATAAAGACAAATATCGCGTGTCTTTATATTTCCAGACTACACTCGGTATGTTATATATGAGTATGCAAAATGCCCAGATATATGTTTAAAATTCGGGACGGGGCTAGACATTGTCACATAGCAATCTCTGTGAGCGTGCATATTTTATCGGGCCCGTCGCGTCGTGGCAGGCGTATACAGGCGCACTTTTTCCCGTCCTTTTGGGCAAAGAATTCCACTTTGGTTTTGCACGTTCCTGGGTCTTTTATGATTTCATATTACATCATATCCAACGAGCACATCTGAGACTGTCCTGTGTGATGCCCATCGCTATCCTTAACCACACCAAACCGACCACCCTAAAGTCAACTGACTCCCAAAATATACCAACAATTCTTTTTTTTCCATTTCATCATATCCTTTGAAGCAAGTGCATATTTTACTTCATTCAAAAACCGGTCAAAGAGACCTCAAGCATCTCTTTTCTAAAGCTAGTACTATCGCATCTCAGTAATTAACACAGTGCATGTATATTTATGTAATTAATTGCATGCACTCTATTTGTTATATACTCATTTCACAAGCAAGTGAAAATATGAATTATCAATTACGCAGTTGATTAAATTCCTTCGCTTTTGCGCTCGCAAAATATTGAAAGTTATGGTATAGAAATTCCTTTATTTAATTAATTCCAAACCAGGCAAAAATTCTTCCACGTTCCGACTTCCTCGCTATGTCAGATAGTATGGCAACGGTAGGATGATCGGAGCTTTTCCAACCGACAAGAAATGAACCATGCTAAAAAACAACAAACTACATCATTTTACCGCGCAAAACCGAGAAAATTCGCGCGGCAAAGATGCAAAATGCTTAAAATACGCAGCATGAATATTCTACACCATTAACACGCCCGTTGCCGACAACCGACAATTACCGGAGCAATTTGCTTCGACGCAATCCTCGATTGAAAAGTTTTCGAATACCTCTCGCGCACTCCTTTTTCACAGAGTTAACAGGCACATTCAAGTTGAATGTCATTGAGGGATGGGCATCGTATTCCTTTCTATATGCACCCTAGCTCACCACAAATGAAGGCGAAATTAAGATGTAACATAGCAAGGGTAGCTTCCAACCTTCAAATTGCTCTAAAAATCTTGGAAGCTTGATTTCAATACGAATAGGGTTAGACTAAGGAAATTTACATGAATGTAATTTGGTGAAGGCGCTTGGCTGTCGGGCAGTCTATAGTTTTCTTCGTTTATTTATGCTGCCGACTTGCTTCGCTCTTTTGACTAAATTTCCCAACCGTATACCTAATGTAAAATAAACGTATATAATTGAATTTGTAGTGAATACACGTAGGGCAACGGCAACTATATAACTTTTCAATTATTCCACCACGACTGCAGTTATAAGCGGAAATGTTAAAATAATGCGCTACCAAAAGTATTAAAACAATAAGTACGAAATATTAAAGTTGGCAACTATTATAAAACTTTGACATGACAATAAAGAAACGTTGGAAGAAGGAAACTGGAAAAGTACTTGGATTGAAGTGGGAGAAACAGGCGCCATTCATAATTTATTCCTTTAAGGTTAATGTCGTTACTTCAAGTTTTTATCGTGTGGTTGGAGGAAATGCGCTTGTAACCTTCAACTTCTCAAACTTTGAAATTATAATTTAATAATTCCTTTTGCCTGTATATGTTGCATATTGCTCCTGTCCCTTTTCTGCTTTAATGGGCACCACCTTCGCAAAAAATTTATATCAACCCTGACAGGTTTTAAATAATAAACTAAAGCCAAGGGGTGTCATAAAAATATTATGTTTGTGTCGCGCATATTTTGATTCTATTATTTATGATGATTAACGATAGCTCAACACATCTAAAAGTACTCATTTGTCAAATGTCAAACAAAGCAGAGCGTAACTAACCCGAACTCGGCGAAGACTTGACAAAGAAAGGGCGAACGAACGTTGAAAGAAAATAGGAGCATGAGCAACGTTATGTGCCAGGGAAAAAAGACAGCTGCCGTTTGGTTTTGGATGCGTTTGGTAATATTTTTTAAAGATACGTAGCAAAAAAGTCTTCCTCCTACTTCTACGAGCATTTTGTATTGATAGATAGTGAAACGGAACTGACATTCGATGTTGCAAACATAGCAAACTCTATAATGGGTCCCTTGATAGTGGTTGATGTTCAATCTAGATATAAAATAAAACACATGTCTTACTTTTTGACAAATATTTATTTTAATATACGAGCTTTTTGAAGCAACTCAAATGAATAATTTCATAAAGAAATTTGCTGAAGTATGTTAAACAAAGGAAAATGCATTAATTTGATTTCAAACCAAATAAATAATTTGAATGCAACTTTGTTTGCAAATTAATATTCCACCGCATCCAGTGTTATGCCACGAGTTGGGCAGTAAAAAAAGTTAAATCCAACTGGACACTGGTAATATACATATACATTTATAAAGTCGGATCGTAAAGTGCTAAATGTGGTGCTTATGGCACTTTTCGAAATGGAAACGACCAACGCAACGGCTCTGCTGGCTTTTCTCGACGCGACCAGATTTTCGAATTTTATGCATTAAATGCATTGTCCGTCGAATGCTATTTTCGTAATGTGTACGTGAATAGTAAAAATAGAAATTTTCACATTATAAATTCAGAAAATCCCACTTGAAACTAGTAAATAGCAAAAGTCTAAAAAAAGTTTAATTTGAATTATGTATATTTACTCATTTAATTGATAAAGTGGAGTGAGGGTAACTGGCATAGTTACGCTCTCGAAATTATGGCGGATTCCTGGGTCATTTGTAATGTATATATTTTCAACATTAATATTTGAATAAATTGTAATGAATGCATTATATTTAATAACCTATATATGTATCGTTTTAATTTTGAATAATCTTTGTTTTTTAAGTGCTCAATTCGTTTTGGAGGGTAAACTGCTTAGTTATGTAACAGTAACGGGAGGTAATAGCGCCCCACTGACTGCCTTCCTCTGTCTCTTAGGCATGTTACGCTAGCTATTGTACGCTATTATACGCTCGATAGCAGTATTTCGGACAGACGCATCCTAGATGCTAAAGAGCCCGAAGTTCTTTTTACACTTTAGATCAAACTTACTTCTTCTCTTTTTGACGTGCGCTCTCCATTTGAGCTTGATGTCAACAACGTAATAATTTTGTCTAATTACGTTAGAATTCAAAATACCAGAGATACAATTTACCGTGAAAATTCAACAATAACAACCTCGTTCAAAAAATATTACCTCGTTTTTTCTTAAATATTTTCTTAAATGTCAAATAGTCTAGCCAAGTGGCGCAGTGGTATGGTTGATAACCACTGTCCATGAGGTCCCGGGTTCGATTCTCGGTGGGGATGCATATTAAAGTGAATTATTCTTATCAATAGTATTAGCCTCTAATATGACTAATTACATTGAAAAAGAATTGTATAGAGCTAATGACCATAGCAGTCGATGGTCGGTAAATTAAACAAAAAAAGGAGAGTGAGGCAAATGTAAGGTATTTAACATTTGCCACTCTCCCCGTATATTTCCAACGATATAATAATATGGCGAAAATACTGTTTTTTTACAAATTAAAACATGAAACAAGGTTTTTAATAAGTTGGAAGAAGAATTTGCTCATGAAATGTAAATAATTTGGCTTTATTTTTATTAGGGACGCAAAAACATCGCAAATTTAACATTCTAACTTTGACGTGTAAAAATGTAGCTAGCCAAGCATAATGCTCCAGCCATGAGCAAATAAAACGCGAGGGTATGCAAGAGGAAAAATTAGTCAGGATGTGCTTTAAGCATTGCAAAACGAGCGCAGAATGCAGACCGCAGCTCGGCGCAACCATCGCCATCGTCGACAATTCAAATATCTTCAAATTGCTACTTATGCCATCACCATTTTACCATCGCGCTGCTGTTGCCGGTCGTGTGAGTATATATCGCATTCGCATTCGGCGAGCGCAATTCCGTATTCAGATGATGCCTAATTTTGTTTGCTTACTTGAGCAACGGCTTTGGGACCCCGGCTGGCAGGCTCCTGCTGACGAGGCCGAGCCTACCGCGCGTCTGTCGTTCTTTGGTCTGCATTTTTTGCCTCTGCTCGGCGACAATAAGAAGTGCGAAAGGCAAAAAACGGCAAAGCGGCGGCGCTGAAATATTCGAAATTTTACAGTTTGGCAGCGGCAGCGTCGCACGCTTGCTCGTCGACCAAAAACCGAATCTGCATTGCAAAATACAAAACATATTTGATATTCTCGGCGAAAGCTTGCAGGTGCGCGCTCACGATGCGAACAAGTTTCTATATTCTGTTGTCGTTTGAATCCCATTTTTTGACTTGCCTTTTATATATTACGTTTGTTTGCGCATTTGATTAATGCTTTTTTGAATTAGTCAACATTGCGGGGACGGTTTCTCTTTTGGAAAAGCGTATAAAAAATACAGTTTCATTTTATGTTTACTACGATCCTCATCCAAATGCAGACATTCCAATTATATATTTATCTTCTCTCTTTCATTTCACCAATGTTTTGCACCAAAATTTTCAACAATTGAAAATGTTTTTACTGCTTTCAACGTTGTTTCATATACTTTTATTTCTCTGTTTATGGAAATATAAATATTTCGGATATGAGAACGGTTATCAAAATAAATGCTTAAATATTAATTTTATTTTTATAACATTTTACAATTTTCAACTGAAACATTATATCGTTCTTTCCAAAGGACATTTGAATATGATGTCTGGGCTTTTGGCCGCACAACTCAAGTAAACTAAGGATAACAAAATATATATTCACTTTGCAGTGGTTTACCCAATAGCCGCTGACGTTTATAAATAGGTTGATTTATTATGGTGAGGGCGTTCTTCTGGCTAGTCCGTCGAGCGATATGGCTCTTCATAACCCCTACAATTCTGGCTTTGCAACAAAATGGCGTCACTGTTCTCGTTGTGCGTTGCATATCCACGAGTGCTCTGATCGTTCGAAAATCGGATTGGGAGGCTCATTCAAACAGATGGGACTGGGCTTATTTTATATTTAAAGAAAACAGGTAGATTAAATTAAAAATAACAGCAATCAAGTAACCTAACTCCCAAGATCAAACAAAATACACATTAAAAAAAAAAACAAGTTAAAATCGGATGGTTAAAGTCGCCAAAAAATTGTCACGTCGGTGTTGGGTCACAATAACCCCCTTGCCAATAGATTTTCGGTGATTCTGATTAGTTTTTTTGCAACGTTTTTTCCTATGTGAAAATATGAAAAGAACTTGATTATCTTTAATTTGTGTGGGAAGTACCACTAGGTTCAAAGAACATATCACTGATTACAGATTCAATCACTTTGATAAGTCAGCTGTTGCACTGCATATCAAAGGCACTCAACGCCCCATTATTAAGGATATGTTAAAAGTAATCAAACTTGCCAGTCATTATAACGAGTCCATAAAAATATGTACCCGTATTTAAAAATTCAAAATTGTTTATTTTTTCTGCAGTTAAAGGCGCCCCTTCCCGTGAGCTTTATAGTATGTGCTTAAGCATGAATGGGAAAGAGATAATTCAGCTCAGTTAGGATTAAATAATTAAATATTTTTTTGTTATACACATATCATTCTACACTTATTTCAGTTAATTTCTGACAGCAATCGTCAGAAGAAAGAAGATTGTCTTCCGGACTGTACATTGTGAGTTTTAGCTCAAGTTGAGAGAAGGCGTATAAGAGTATAGCCATTGTTTCATGTTCTTTGATGCATTGGCTCTAATACATGGATACATAGAAGTCGAAAATGGCTGGTATTATTTTGATATTAAAGTTTACTGTATAATATTGAAATTATTCGAGCTATGAATATATAATGAATTTGTACTTTCTCGTTCGGATTTCAATGGTTAATATTAAATGAAACTGACTCTGTCAAATACACTAAAGTGTGCAACTTTAGTCCATTTACCTTGAAACTATTTCTGTATTGTTTTCAAATATTCAATAAAACGAAAGTTCATTCAATTATACTTTTAATAGAAACGCGGTATAAATAAGAATCTACACTTAAAATAAGCCAATGTAATTCAACTATTACCTGAAACAGAAAGTCCCGGGAACAACCGATTTCCAACCGAAGTTATGAACAAGTTTCTGCATACTATAAGTCATTACAGTGCAACAACGCGGAAAGAGGCAATTTTTTGGTAAGTCAGGGAGGAAAAAGCAAAACATATATTTGTATCATTACGCGGCAGTTAGGTTCGTCGTCATACAAGTCAATTTAAATTGCATAAGTCATGTAAATTAACAGACATGGAACAATTTCCGTTATAGACTCGATTCCGAATAGTACTGGTTCCAAACAAGACAGGTTTCAAAGTATAATATAACGGTATCAGCAGAGTCATTCTCAAAATTCGTCCTCCTTCATTTATCCCCTATATTCAAGTAAACACAACATGCCGCACAGTATTATCAATGTCACAATAAATACCTGAAACTGAAGCATTTATGGTATGTTTTAGACTGTATATTTTATATTCAATTTGAAAAAGTTTATTTCTTTGATCTAAGTTACTAACATCCTTTAAAATACAAGATAAATTCATATAAGCTTTTCTTCATGACAAATAACATCATACATACTTTTCTTTCTGTTTTATATCCGTCTAAATCCTGTATATTTCATTTTTTATTCTCCTAGCGGCGTACATGACACATATCATATCGCATCGATGCTAATGTTCATCGCTGGTGGTCCTCAGAAAACGTAAGGATTGAAAAACAAAATGCTTTTCTTCTCGCTATTGTCACGCGCATAGCTCGAGTGAGAAATGCAGCGCATGTTTTATACATTTTGACATCTTCTCGATTTACGAAATATTATAAATGTATTGTCGCGAAGACAAATCGACAGATATCAAAGAGAACGTTTCGGTGCATTTCACGCGTAAGCGACTTATTGACACGTTGTTTACAAGTCCGCATATCGCACACCGCGACACGCTATGCACATCAATTCCATTCGCGATTTGCGCACGTACTTTCCGCCATCATACGGCGACATCAGAACAATTTGACATGCAGGAAAGTACTATGTTGAAAATCATTTATTCCTCTCGGCGAAACCGTGTGGTTTATACAATAGATGATGCCATACATGGCCGTTGCCAAGATAAACTCGCTTGCATATTTCGTATTTCCCCACTGGGTTTTTAACAACGTGTTCATTTATCTGTAACAAGCTGGTTAAGAATGGGCGGAATGCAATGCTTCGAAGGTTGGATGGCGGTGGTCGGAAGAGATTTCGCTGGTTTTGCATAACACCGTGTAGAGAGTTTGGCGCCACACGCGCTCCTAGTGGAAATTCTTCAGATAACATATCTCTGTCACTTAGGCGTGTGCAAGAGATGCGACAAGACGGGTGCTCCTCCACGAACTATAAATAATAAACATATTATATCTCAACGACGATATATCATGTTTCATTTTTAGTCCGCTGGTTAAGATCACGTCATGCATTAGTCTCGCTTAGTTTTTCCTTGTTTCCCTGGATCCTACTGAGTATTGTGCTTAATTTGCATAATAATTTTCAGAAACAGCATTTCCACTCATCCGTCTCCTTCACATAACCAGTTTAAAGTCCATAAATTCATCAACATTATTTATTTCGGTAGTTTAGTGGTACACAGACGATGGCTATCATTATGATTAATTGAATTCGTGTTTATGTACGGCGTTTTCAATGCGGTCTTCGAGAAATATTTATCGAAGCAATAAATTAAAGCAGACTTGCCTCAAACGCTTCAAAAGAAATTCTAATGACGTTCCATCTTCAGCGCCTTGGATGCGTAATCTTGAAAGAAGCTTACGCCTGTGTGAATTTTGCAATTTACCAATTCTTCGATAATACGTCGGCGCTCGTACGCAACCCCTTCAGGATTTTGCATGCCTGCTTTGGTTTGCGTCGGCGTGACTCTCACCTTGAAGAAGCCGGCATTATATGGGTGAAGTTGTCTGAGAGATATTTCCACTATGCTGGCTACCAATGCATCGGCATTTGAACTATTCAAGCGACCGTTTCTATCACCGCACAAACTAAGAGGGCTCGCGTGAAACTTCTGCTTCGGATTTCGTTCTGGTAATATGGGGGATGAAACACAACCCTGAAATACACATCACGGCAAAACATCATCCGACCAACCAACGTCAAGGTGGACTCCTGCTCCTCGAGTGTCGAGCTGCAAACTTTCGTCGTTAAATTAAAGTGGGTGTAACGAAACTATAAACACACAAAGACTTGAAGTGTCCCTCCACCTTTACCTTGGTCAGTTGATTATTTTTAATTACTTTGCAACGCGCTTTTCAGTCGCCTTCAATGGAAAAGGGAACATCGGAAATTCACGATAAATGGGAACATAATCAAGTTGTGTAAACTGTAATGAGATTTTTCGTTTTACGATGACGCCGTGTTGTAAAAAGAGGTGCCGCCGAAGACGCCGCTACCGCTGAATGCGGGGGCGAAATGTGCCGGTGTCGTGCAGTTCTTATTTTTTCCTTCCTGTTCGTTTTCTTCCACAGCGCCCCATTGGTGGAAGGAACCCGAGCACCCGGCAGCGTTTTATCATGTAAGAAAAAAATTAAATCCACGCCGCTCTACAAATAGTCCAATTACCGACTGACGGTGCGGCGCGCTGCCCCATTCTTACAGGAAATTCTTTAATGGAAAAACTCTATTATAATTGACTGATTGGAGCATTCGTATTTTGCAGCTGCCTTCATTTTTATTCCGTGCGGAAAATCGCCGAGAATTCAATCGTTTTCAAGCTGTTTACAATGCGTAAATGTGCAAACAAAGGGGTATTCTTCGATAGACTATTGATTTATTTACGAAATCATAATTGTTGCCATAAGCTGATTATAGGTAATAAATAAATGGAAATAGTTCGTAACATAAGAATTACCAATCATTGTATAAGTATGTTTTATTCATTAATTATAAAATTACATTAGTCACAGTTAACAAGAAATAATTGAACATTGGAAATAATGTACCAACATAAAGATTTATCGCTAACGTTGTAACACTCAAAATTGTCCTCCATTAATTAAAAGTCATTATGCGATATTACAAAATAACTAAATAATCGATGGTTTTCATAGTGATATTGAATGAAAGAAATGTCAGTTATTGGTATCGGTATGTGGCGCCATCTATTAGCAGTATTCCAAAGTTTTAATGATTATTTTAGTTTTAAAAATGCACCGGAATGAAAAATATTTAAGCTAAATTATCTCAGCACAACTTTACAAGAGCTAAGTGTATTTTCTGTGCGACTTTTATAGAATTAAAGATTTTCAAAGTCAAAATGAGATAAAATACGTTTGTATTTGCTTCAAATTCTTCTCTTTATCATCTTGTAAAAAATAATTAGCTCATTATTAAACACGTCAATAGGTAATGAAAAAGATAAAAGTGTAACGGATTCCACACAAAGGAAAATACTAAAGTGAACTCAGATATGGTGGAGGGTTTGCAATGAAAAGGACGAAGCAATTCCCGAGTAATTTACCCCCTCCGAGGTGGAGATTCTTCATCAAACCCACACTTCTCTTGATTGAGAAAAGCTTCGTTGATTAAGTGTGTTTCATTTCGAAGTCGTCGCGATGCGATTCCAACCATCCACCCGCCACGCCGCTGACACTCGACGACGGGATAAACACAAACACGCATGGGAACGGCTGGAGGCGGCAGCGGAGCGCGACATAGACATCTGGTGGAATCACAACGCGACGTATCATAGTATCGTGGCGGCGAGACGCGGCGGCAGAATGGAATAAGTGAGTAAAGACTTGCGGCAGTCGACGGTCGTCGCAATTGCCGCCACCAACCTACACAATCACCCGAGACGCATACGTATATATCCATTGACACTCACACGCTGTCGTCATAATTTAAATGTAAATTTTCGGGCGGTAAGACTCTCGCGTCCTCTTCTGCTTTTCATGCCGCTATTGATTGACGCTCGAAGACACCTCGAATAACAAAAGGGGAAATAACGTCATGTTTTATAAATTGGCCCGCTCGTTTTTACTTCCGCCACGTAGTGGCGTACGTCGGCAGTGCTAGAGCGTTGGGAAATTTAAAAAAATAGCGAAATATATTGACGTACAGACTGGTTGTTTTCGAAAATATGTCAGTCGCTACAAGTTTGATGGCGAAACGAACGGTGTTCTTTCATCGCCCGAAGGCTATGTCGCCGCACACTTCAGTTGCGCCCGTCTATGACGAACGACAAACGACAAAGAAAATAAGGACTTCCGTTGTTTTAAGGAAAAACTGTTTGCTGTTTGATGCTCGTCGAAGCGTTGTCAGCGAAGCATTTTCACTTGATTCCAACATGGCCCCTGCCGAAACACGCCGAAAGCGGATTGTACAGCTTTTCATCCGACACAAAAAGTTTACACATGAAAATCCATCGCAAATAATTTGTATTTGTTTATCATCGTGCCCTGTAAGAATGTGAGCAAAATGGCAGTGGAGAGAGAGACGGAGGGTCGTCACATTGTACAGCAAAAGGTTTTATGTAGTCGAAATATTGGTCGGATTCGCGTCGAAGTGGATTTACATGATGTTTGTTGACAAAACTTTCAAGCAGTTTAGATGGATAACAGACATCTCACGAAGCAGTGTGCGCGATGAGTGTATGTACATTATGCATGTGCGTGCGGAATGGCAAAACGAAGAGTGATTGCGGAATGGCGGAAGGCTCGTTGCGTGCCCTTGTCGCATGGGCTTGGGTTGGGTGAGCCGTGAAGTGGATGTAAGCCACCCGGGGGTGGTGTGCACGGCGCGAGATGAGTGTGTGCAAGTACTCCATACGTACTTACAAGTACACCGCCCGCGACCAAGAGGACTGTGTGGATTTAAGTGTGTACGTGTTTATAACAGATATCCATCTACTTATCCAGGGCTTGCACATTTTCGCGCCGCATTTGTACGTATTACGTTTGATGTCACATTCGTCGCACTAAATATTCATGTTCATGAGTGGTGTAGTTATATAAGAGCGCTAGATAACAACTATTCTCTGAGAATGTCAGTTATAAATGGAAAATGTTCTATTGTTAGTCAAAGGAATAAATAACAAACTTGGAAACTATATAATTTATTATGTTCTTTAATAATTCAAGATTATTTTAAATTTTACTGAAAGATGTTATATTTATGACGCTAGAGTAAATAGTAATTACCCTGTAGTATTATAAGGCTACACTCATGTTAGTCCCATGGGAATGTTTTATGTTCCACCGTATTACCATATAACCACTAAACCAGAAGAATATTTTAAATACATGGTGTCATAATGAAACTTAAAAAGGTTAAACTCGTAATCTACGTCGTGAAAGACATCAACTCACGTATGTTTTTTAAAAGTCACCCAGGGTGCGCGCCAACAGCACAGATTAGTGAATTTGATCTTCCGTCGCAGTAAGCGATCGCTAAGGCAAGTTTGGTGTGCAGAGTTTCAGAACATATAAGGTTCATCGCAAATCTCAACGCTCGCGCATTCGGTCTAGGAAACCAACAATTTCGGTGATACATACCCTAATTAAACACAAATAGGCAATTTTTCCATTGTTATAATTAGGTAGTTTCTACTGATGAGGATTTATACATAAATAGTACTAATCCCAGTATAGTTGAACTGCTTCATTCTCTTAATGACAAATATAAATTGAATTCAGAAATACGATCACAGGGTACGAAATACATTTTAATTATTTAATATTCCAATTCAAAAGTAATGAATCACTTACAACACAAATAAACAACAATTAAACTAATTTATACTAACTAAAAATATGTCATTTGCAACCACACCAACAAATATGCATGAAATTCGATGTAATAAGTGTAAATCCCCAACATTCAATTAATAAATAATATTAATAAAACAGAGTTAACAATATAATCAATACTTCACTGTGGAAACAAGTATTCAAATTATAGTGAATAGAAAATATTTTAAACTTTCAGAAAGTTTCTCCTGGATGAATACTGGAACAGCCTTCCTTAGTATCTGTTGTCCTCATTATGAATATCCCAGGAACGCCCTAGTAATATAATCTTAACTTGCTCTCCAAGTTAGCGATAACTTTTCCAAATGCCTATCTATTATTATCTTGCCCTTTTCCTTCTTTCCTACTCTCCTGAAGAAACATGCTAGACATATAGATCGCAAAAGGCATGATTATCGTACCAAAACCTAGCAATTTCGTTAAAGTTAGTTCATACTTTGTCGTCTTATAATTAAGGTTATGCAAAGAAGAGATAAAAACATGATAGGTATATTAGTGGATGAAGCTAGTGGGGACATCTATAAATCACAAGTTATGTTAATGTCCAATCATGCGCATTAAATAACGAGTGCATGCCCGTGACGCGTCGCCCCCAAGACCGAGTTAAATCATCGCTCGCCCGCCGCACAGTTTAGGGATTTATTCCTCAGCAGCGGCGGTGGTGGCGGCAATGAGAGGCAGACCTTGCACAACAGAAACTCGCTGGTGTTGCGTCGTTCTCCCTCCAGACTAGCGGCAGCGCGCTTAGTAAATCTTAGCGAGAGCGCCACAAAGGGACACCGCTAGCCCCTGCATCATCACCCACCGCCTATCAACCGCCGCCGAAACCACTGCCACCGGCCAACCGACCCCCTTTACGAAAACCGTCCCTCCGAAATATGTATCTCTCGAGTACGCTCGCACCCAACAAGACAAGCAAGAAATGTACGGCAAAAAGAAGCATTGCTAAGCCAAAAAGGCGTGAAAAGACACGACAAGGGAAGAAAAATAACATCAGGAGCTTGTGTTCCGCATTGTTTCACCGTCTTAACCAACCAGCATAGGCGTCTTATCAGCGAAGATAATTAATTGCCAAAAAAATATGTTGACGTATAATTATAAAATTTAATTAAGTTCTTTATTCCGGTGCTCGTGCCTAAGCGTTACTATTTTGGAAAGTTACAGAATACGAGAAAAAGTAGAAAGAAATTGTACCATTTTTTCTTCTTTCAACTTTAAACTAGAAAAATATTTTGGTATGATTACAATTTTAATTAATTTAATTTTTCATGGAAAAGAGTTCTATACTTCCTTGAATACCATATCCAATTTAAATTATATAATTATAATTCTAAAATGCTAGATAGCACTAAACATGTCACTAATCATATTTTGACAGGCGTTATTCACTAGCTATTCACTATGAAGGTTCCCGCCTACACCTCGAGCATACAGGTAATGAGTTGCCTCCTCAGTTCCTGTACCGGTACCATGAGTAATCTGGTACCATGAGTAATGTGGTACTACCACATCAGTGCCAGTGTTCAACTTTCTTAACTTTCATTAATTATTTTCTCATTGATATGTCATTTATTAGACGAATTTTCTTTTCCAAACGAATTCCATTAGTTGAGTTTGCTCCTTTTTATGTATTTGGTGTAATTTGTTATGTTTTTCATATTCTATGTATCCAAATTATGTCATTTTTAATTTGAGTTAGGAATTGGTTTTCCTTGTTAGTACCATAACAATTTTAGTTCTTATCTAACTACAAAATCACCAAAGCAATCTTTTTATCAAGTGTACACTCGACAATAGACAAAAGAATGTTAATCTGAATGCCTGAATGAATGAATTTTTCAATTCATTTCTAGCTATATCAGATAAGCTACCCAGATAAGTTTCACAACTCTTGTCCTCGCAACTACGTTCAGTGATTTATAAGTAAAGGTTAAACTTGAGTCCTCATATAAGGCTATAAACTAATTATACTAAAACGAGATGAAGAGTTGGCCTAAAAATGAGTGTTTCAAGTAATTTTCATCACAAATACCTATGTATAATAATTTATTTGTAATGTGAGAAAGTATAAAATAAAAACAACGGTAGTATCGCGGTAGTATAATTAGTGTCGAGACTTATACTATGCGACTGTCAAATTTCATTCAAATCATCGAGACTCAAGTGTACCTTCTCCTTATTAGTATTGACCGTTTCCAGCAGAAACCTTGTCCCTGGGGACGGTTTGTGAATACGTGATTAGGTTGATGTGTCCGTGATTTTGACCATCTCGATAATAATGTTACCGCACCAATATTATGGTGTGAAATCCAATTAAACCGAAGGACATTTCTTTGGCCCGCGCCCACAATTAATTCAAATTCCTACCTTGCTTCCGTTCCTGAAACACTCCGTGTACCAGTTTTCACTAATTACAAAAAAAATCAGTTTAGAAAATTATTTTTCAAAAAGTTATAAAGCGAAAATAGTATATTGATATAAAAGCTCTTTTATTTCTCCAGTAAGACCAATTCGATCATAAACATGTGTTTTTTTTATATGATTATAATTCAATTATACGATTTCCCAAAAGAGATAAAAGTTTAAAGATAAATTTAGTATTCAATTTCTATGATAAATAAGCAATAAAAGTAGGTATGTTTTCAGTATCATTTTAGTGATCCTTAATTAAATAAACTGGAAATGACAGTAATAATAATAAATGCTTGCAGGCTTCCATAATTTAATTTAATTTCATACTCATTATAGACCGACAATTCCATGAACAATTGAATTTAATGCCTTAAGGCTATTCATACTTTTTTGCGAAACAATTCACGATTAGCGGCAAATTTGGGAAATTTTATTACCCTGTTTCTTGGCAAAAAACTGCCTTCTTTTACGACACTCCCACGTACTTAAGACTCATATTCCCAATACTAAGTGCTCCTGCTGAACATTTAAGCATCATAATAAAATTCGAGCTGAGTTCAGCACTAAAGTGATGAGTTAATTTCATTAAGTGACATTACTCCTCCTCACTCACGCGCTCTTTGTGCTTGCGAAGAAGACGCTCATACATTTTAATTGTGACTGAAACATAATTTATTGCTAATTTAACTGAGTGATCATTATGCCATCTTCTAGCAGCCTCGTAATGCGGGCTTATTATTATCTTTATTTCCGGGTTGCGGTGGTAAATGTCTCGGGCACCATACGCCAGTCCCACACACTCACATATACACATTCACATCGTGGGCGATTTATTTTTTCTACGTCGGTCGACTGCCCAGCGCAGGCTTTTGTTGAGATTGATTTGTAAAACATGAAAATGGACCATTAGAGCGACGGGGCTACCAGCAAGATGAAAGTTGGATGCTCCATCAATGTAATGGCGTGTGATTGGAAAGAATAGCGAGCGTGGGGATTGCGATTGTTCCGAATTGAAGGAATAATTGGTAGCAGTCCGTGGATCGAAGTGCACGTCAGCCGGCGAGAGATCGAAAGCTTGACGCTGCGCAGCGCCCAAGATGAAATCGGCCAAGCACGAAACACACAGAATTGGAAGGTGGCTAATACCGCACAAGAAATACTTGACGCAGATACACACTTAGCTTTTTACTGTCATTTCGTCTTAATCATTTTTACTGCAATCTGATGAAAATTTTAGTAAATATAGAAATATACGCGAATCTTAAAAATGCACGCGAAAACTTATTAATTTTGAGGATTGACGTATAAGTAATACACAGTACAAGTAATCCGGGATTTTTGGTTCAAGTCCGGCCAGTTGCAATTTGTAATTAACATCTTAACAATGATTACTCCCAATGATCTCCTTAAAATGATAATGGCGCCTTCGCTACAGTCATTCGAAATGACAATATGAAGATAATAGTGCGTTGGAATAAACAAGAGTTCTCAATGAGACTCGCCGCCTAGTTTTGAGGGTTAGATC
>JAODAC010018965.1:8461-20004 GCA_027575185.1 Mimaenictus wilsoni | reverse complement strand
TCAGTTGTGAAGTACTTGCGTTCGTATTTATTGTTATGTAATTATTTGTTAAATATATAATTTAAAAAGAAAAAAAAAAGTTCGCAGGCAAAATTTGAACCCACAAACCTCGGATCAGGAAGCAAGCACTCTAACTTAAGATAAGACTATCTACTTTAATTTAAAAATATTTAAAAATCGAATAAAAAAATCTTTAAAAAAGCAAGCCTCGAACCACAGACCTCCTACCTCGCAAGTAGAGACGCTACATCGCTACCGGGCTACCGGGCTACATCGAACCGTTTACCTCGCATTCACCGATAAGATATATAAACTTGAATTCATATTTTCAAACTCCTTTTAAAGGATAATGCCTGGATAGTGCGTCAGCTCGCTTTAACAGGCATTGTTGGTAGGCCTATTCTACATGTCTACCAAATTTCATTAAAATCTGAGATGACACGACCCTCCCGTTGTAAGCGTGCTGTTAAAGCAATATATGCCATAACTTATTTGTGGCCATACTTTGAAAATTGTTTTTGGGCAAACGGCTCA
The DNA here is from genome assembly GCA_027575185.1 of Mimaenictus wilsoni. Lineage (NCBI taxonomy): Eukaryota > Metazoa > Arthropoda > Insecta > Coleoptera > Staphylinidae > Mimaenictus > Mimaenictus wilsoni. The sequence continues at coordinate 19,470 of JAODAC010018965.1, read as the reverse complement.
AAACGGCATAAAATCCCGTTAACACAAATTATTTCAATATGTGTACTACACGTACAAAAAGTTTCACTCGATTTGGTGTTGGACAATTGGAACACTCTCCTTGTTAGCTTGGGTTGCCTAAAACCATGGTATTTGAAGGTATATGATGTCGAATGATGAAAAAAAATTGCGTTCAGTTGAAATATTGCTTCAATTTCTATTTGTAAATATTTGCAAAAAATGTTATTGTTCAAAACATTGATTTTTCAAATTTTCACAGTGTGAACAAATTTGAGAACAATAATTTTACAAATTGTATAATTGTCATTTAGTATATGTTTTCGTGTGTTTTTATATTAAAAATATTTCATCCATTGGCTTATTTTCTTTTTTCATTTTCCAAGCAATTAAACCATTTACATCAATTTCATTTCTTGTAATCTTCCTTCCTTGATTTTTATTTTATATTTAAAGGACTTATCACTTTTTAATTTTTTTTTCATTTGTCATTTCCTTTTATTTCGCAATTAAATAATCTAAATATAAACCGAAAATAGCAGTAGCGTTCCATTAACCGTTCCACAGCGGTAATATATCAAGCAAGAGAACGAGTGATTTTCAGCAGGCAATTAGTAAAAACATGAATAACCTGCGACGACCCGAAGCTCAAGCTTCCCATGCCCGAAGTCCCGAACTCTCAACAAAGAAGCACGCAACAATATTGCCTCCCCACCGCTCGAAATCACCCGCACAGTCGACATAGCATAATGCGCGGGATTTAGAGGGATTTTGGAACGACGCAGCAGGAGGATGAGGGCGCTAGAGAAAGAGAGGGAACAGGGCACATCGCGGGAGTGCCAGCTGCCGCAGTTACTCATCTCTCATCCTCAACAACGCGCTCACAATCACTCCCAGGCACTCGGGGCATCCTCCGCGACTGTTTAACGACGTCCTCCTCGTACCTTCTCGCTTGGCGTTCCCGCCATCCCCCAAGCCGAGCAACTACTGGGCTATTACAGCATTCAGCTACACAGCTACCGCTCCTGCTATAGACATTGTCATTACTCCTTGTTGTCGTCGTTACGGGCAACCCCTAAGCCAGTGATTCTCAACCTTTCGTAGCACTTGCAATCAGTCTGAGAATACTCTGTATATCTCGGGGCTACGACAATTATATTTTTGGGTAATAGGTGTGGTAATTCAGTCAAATTTTCACGGGACCTTTTTTTATTTAATCAACTTTGAAATCTTTAAACTTCGATTGAGAAGGATCTCTTGTTGTAGATCAATCCGAAATCATAATGTACTCTGTTTAAAATGACATTATTTTATGGTTATAAATTGGAGTGTGACCACGACAAGTGGCAATAACTGTCTGTTGAAGTAATCATCACATGACTTTTTGATAGACAGTTGATAATAATAAGAAATCAGGGGCACAAACCGTTCATCTTCACAAAGTGATACTTTATTATATCAAGGGAAATATAGTTTTATCGGTTTTTGCTTTATTTGATTTGCAACATGTCCATTTAATTGTTTAAGATTTATGATAATAACCCCTCTAATAATAGACAGGAGATGTTAATTACATATGTCTATTTAATGTGTCAGTGACCATGGTTGAAGTTTTATTTTCTTCCGATTTAGTATAATTTTCCATACTTTCCATGAATATTCTTTTCGAAGTCAGCTCTACTACGGAAAGAAGAACCTAGTCTTTCTATCAAATTAAACTACTTCTAACTTTCAGAGATAGTTCTCTATTATAAATCAATCAGAACTTCTTAAACCTCTCCTTGTTCTAGTTTATTTTTGGGTCATAAAAGGTGTCATGATATTATGAAATTCAATGTGAATTTCACTAGGAATATCCTGATTGTTCATGTTATTCTGTAGATGACGACACCTAGATCTGCGGCCGTTTCTTCCGTCGTCTTCCAGGAGGTCTTTTTGCACATGAGATATTGTGTAAACGCTTAACCCCAAAATATTACCTTCTCATTTCCATTTCTTTGCCCGACGTCGCGACGTCAACGTTTCTGTCCGTTCACTTTTGTTTCATATTGCTTTAAGCCCTTTGATTGTTTTGCATAGGATAGGTTGCTAAACGTGTCCACTATCTAATTAAATATACTCAACTCAACTTAAGTTTTTATTATTTTGTCAAATAATGTTAATTCTCATTGGTTTATCCTACCTCATCTAACCTCCTCCCATCTTAAAAGAGGACATTCCATTATAAATCTAACTTTACTATTCAAACATTTAGCTATGGGGGATGCTTATTTTTGCATTTTGTGAAGTAAAAAATGTCTTGAAAGGTTGATAGCGTCAAAGGGCTGATTACCCAGATAAATTTCCAGGGGGCCTTTCAACTAGTCTTTTTTTATTTCGCTGACTATTCTTACATTTATATGGTAGACCCATTATCTCTGTCGAGACGATGATCAATGTTTGTATATGTATTGGGGAGAAATTGACGGTTGCACATGACAGCTGATCATACGATCCGGCCCTCAGGAAAGCTTTGGGAGGCAAATGGTGCGTCCCACAGGTATAACAGCGCCTAAGTTCTGTCCGAAACCTGGCTGAGGCTAAGTCTCTAGAGAAACTACTGTCTCGAGACCGTCCAGGGGATCGACCGTTTCGTAATTTGTATCTATCGCGAGGAGTGAGTTCTTACCAAATTTAGCCGTCTCTCATCATATCTCATCAAGACCGGACACTTCTTCATAATTCTATATTCCCTTCTCAACAGAAATTAATCCTCTTTAAACTTATATGAACAACTAATTACTGAAAATTAATCATCTTAGAAGACTTAGCATCCCATGACCAATCAGAAGCTCCATGTGTTTTACCAGGGCACACAATGCTAAGAACTTAATTCTTGTCTAACCTTCCAAGATACATCTACTCCCACCTCAAGAGAGCACATTCCACCATAAATATGACTTTACTACTCAAACATCTAGCTCTTCCAGTTCTATTATTAAAGATTTGTGACATTAAAATATTCTTGGTTCAATGGTTGAGAATACAATGGGGATATCTGGCTCAAAGACCAATCCAGAGCAATTGTGACCAATCAATCTTCCTCGAGGATCCAATTAGACCAAATCAAATATCTGCAGGTCTAGTCATTCTGTCAAATTTCAGCGAACTTTTAAGGAAAACTCATCTATCTCATAAATCTTGTCCCCGACAACCGCACAGTTCATTCGTTTAATTATGCAATCCCAACTAAACCTTAACTTCTGGAACAGGGTATTCCAGAGGTTGAGAATCACTGCCGCAAACCCCTATAACCCGAGCAGTAATAGTAATACGGCACGGCTTGCAACTGTGGAATGGAATGCTAAATGCCCATCATCCATATTTAAAGCGGCACGTGTTTATCTATCAGCTTTGGATATGACGGCCCGTGTGGTTCGTGTATGAATTACGCGGCTGCGACGACGGGCAGCTGGAAAAATAACGAAAATAACATCAACACTCCAGGTTCATCTTCTCCTCTTGTTCCCCTGTGTTCTTCTCTTCTCAGCCATGTTCAACAACGCTAGCGTAAGTGCGGCAACAAGCACCACGCGACGCTGTTTGCAAGCCCGCGGCTTAATCGACTGGATGGCGTGATCATTTGTCAGCATCACGTTGGGATAATTATGTTGACAGATCGTTCATAAATTGACTATTTATATCTGCCCGTTTGCGCGTCGTATGCGGATTGAAAACGGCGCGTCGCGGCACGATGCAGTGCGTCGGCACGCAGTTTAATGATCGTTTTGTTCTACCCGGTCGGGATTACATTTAGTAGCGTTTACCCCTTTTTACTCCACGGGAATTTCGCGTAATGAATGGGGGAAGGTTTGACGAAGACAAAGGGGGATATGCCATATTATTTCGTGTATTTTGCTGACACTCTTCTGCTTTAATTAACTTTAATAGTACATGATATAATTGATTTTACAACGAGTATAAAAATATGTTGCTTTAAATTTATTTGTATAAGCTTTATTATTATGCCTCTAATATACTCGTAATATATTGTGGATGAATATCAATATTTGTAATTTTATTGAAAATATTTCCATAAATCTACTTTGGCATAATTTTACGGTCACAATAAATTAAGTTTATTTCTGTTACTAGTTATTATCTGCGAAAGGAATATCGGGCAGATTTCTTCAGCACATGATTTTTTTTTGGCATAGAGTAAATTGTTAGGCATTAATGAATTTGTCGTTCAATTATTGAGGGATTATATATTTGTATTCAGTCCTGGGATAACCCAAGCCTTGGTCATCGACCTATGCGGTCCTTCAGCCCATCAAGAGATTATTTGCTTGCAAATTGCAAAATAAAATATCCCAAAGCTATAATTCACTAATAAAGAACTGAAACGGGTAAAAACAAATTAAATTAAGAGTGTCTATGTTGACGTAATACAATATACCCGTTTGTTAAATATGGAGCTGTCTATAGCTCGATATAATAATAATATATATTTTTTAGAGTCTATCGACCATTGAGGTCTTTTCGACTGGATTTACATATATTTTTGTTTACAGGTTTCTTTTATCTTTGTTATTGTATGTTCTTGTGTTGTTGGAAGTTGTGTTCTTGTTGTATTGTTGGGTGTTGTGTTGTATGTTGTATTGCAGAGTTGAATGTTAAGAATGTTGAATGTTATGTGTATAGTTGAGGGTGTAGAGTTGTGTAGAATGTTTTATTGTATATGTGGGTGAGTGTGTTTGTAACATGTGTGTATGTGTGAGAATAATTCATACACAAAGAGCGGGGGGCACGCCTCGAGGACTCGAACCTCGTCCGTCGGCGTGATACGCCGTGGTGGCACCCACTAAGCTACCCAGGCGGGCGCTCGATATAAACATGTGCGAAAAGTAGTTTGTCTATGAATATCTATTTATACTAATTTCAAAAACTAGCTAAACTAACTAAACTAACTAAAAATGTAATTTACTTAGAAACTAGAAAAGTACAGAAATTATAAGGCACATCAAAAATTGAAAAAAATGACAATTTAAGTATGCAAGTTCGCGATTTTTGCGATTATTTTGACGGCCTGTGGATCAAATTAAGAAGAAGAAATATATAATTTACAGGGAACCATAAAGTGATCTAGTTACCCAAATACTTTATCTTTAAGAGTTTAGCATTTGAAAGTTACGAGTTACAAAAATGGCCAAAAATTGCTGAATACTACCGTTTCATTACTAGAAAATAATATTTGTAGTAAATATCTTCAAAAATGTTACAATATATAGAAAATTAAGCGAATCTGGTTTGTATGGAATTCAATTCCTTCGACATGAGTGTTTTAATGCAATTAAAAATACAAAATTATTGCAAAGTTTCATATTGAAATCCATATAGTCTATTCGATTATGATCTTTATTATTTGTTGAGATATCATGCCATGATAAAATGATATTACCTGAATATTTACATTTATAAATGTAATTAACCGATGAGATGTTTGTAAATAATCCCAGAAAATAATTTTGTTAGAGATTTGTATAAGAAGAAAATAAAAAATAAAATTTGAGCGTACCCCTTCTCCTTTACACATGTTTTTTATATGATCCAAATGAGTACAAATTTTGCGAGACAATTTAACAATTGAAATATTTTTTAATGATGCCATACGAAGCACCTTATGAGTTCTATATTTTGGTACAAGTTTACAATGCATTATCTCTTTATTTATATCTTTATTTCTCCTATTTGCACCGCCTAGATTGTGAATTTTTTTTCATCAGCATATATCTCTCTGAATTTGTAACAACCTTGATTTGAACATCTTGAGGCACCCTCGTCTAGTTTCGGAGAAAATCGAGTGAATATGTCTTCTTATGGACGGATCAAGTGAAAATTCAAATTTCCTTCATTCGTTTAGGGTACTTGCACCGAATCAAAAAATGGGTCTCGCAAAATTTGTACTCATTTGGGTCATATAAACAACATGTGTAAAAGAGAAGGGGTACGCTCAAATTTTATTTTTTTACTTTTTTCTTATGGAAATCTCTAACAAAATTCTTTTTTGGGATTTTTTACTAACCTCACAGCGGTATGTAATTAAATGTATAAATGCAATTTTATACAGATTGAATGAAAAACAATCCGCTAAGATCAGCCTGGTCAAAAATAAAACATAGTACATTTTTTAAAGAGAAATAAATGAAAATTATGTTGAAGAAGTAAGGAAATCAGCTAAAAATAACCTGACTAAGTAGATTCATCATCATCATCATCATAGTTTAAGTGCGTACGAAAGACGATGATTTGTCTAGCACCATTGTAAAGATGAAGATACAATCATTTGAGAAAAAGTTCAGCAGCTAATCGTTAACAACTGTTATGAGCTCGTATAAGCACACATTAACGGCATCGGCGTGCACACTCCCAATGAGGATGACATGCATGAGCTGATGGTATGCGCTCAGTACATACGCGACCAATTAAGCGACCCTTCAGTTGGGCACTTGCGGCACCAAATGTGTAACATATCTCTACGGATGCCGTTCCTTCACAGTGTTGTTGCTTTTTTCCTCTCTGTGTATGTGCTTCTCTCTTTCCCTTGGCAAGTGATGCCGACGCCTCGTCGGATGTGTGATGTTTGTGTTATAATTAGGCAGCTACGAACGCATTAGCTATTAACTTTGATGCACTCCACTTCTGACAGCTCGCGCGCACTCTCGAAATAGTTGCCGCGATGCGCATCGCATCGGCATTTAGCCTGAGCATGTAGAGTGTGCAGGCACATGTGCCAAGTGAATACTGATCAACGTATCGCTCAACACTTAACACACGGTTGCATTTTATTAAGTCCACTTGGCCAAAGTTTATTTACAACTTGTTTTTAAAGGTTTCAGTGACTTTGTGAGGAAGTATAGGTTTAGCGGATTTCTTCCCGAAAGAGAAAATAATTTATAGTTTTGGAGGGAATCAACTTGAGAAGAAATCAGATGTTGAATGAACCTGTAAAAAGAGCTATAAACATTTTTGTATCGCCGCACTACGAGCTACAATTACTTGATATAGATAAATGTATGTATCAATTTGCTACAGAAGATAAAAGATTCTAAAAGGTGACGTGGGTCACCGTAGGCCAACAGCAGCATGTTAAAAACTGTCGACATTTTCGAAATCTATATTTATCCAAACAAGAAAGTCAATAAAATATCGATATTTCACCTTCAATTTATCGATATTTATCGGTATCGATATATTTGCATCTACTACCGCTCCTCTTCGAGTACAAGTCGGAAGGTAATGTCTTGGCAAACGTTACAATGAGAAATTATTCCCTCATAAAAAGTAGACATTATTGTTATCTACACTTTGTCTTTACGCTAATTTTTTCATCGTGCCAAATTCACACAGCACTTCAAATATATCGTTTATTGTAAGGTAGCATCTGAAAAGGATGGAAAAAAAGTCAAATGAAACATGCAGGCTGTGTCACGAGAACGCAGAAACGTCCGAACATATAATCTGCTCGTGCAAGCCAGCGAAAGGTTTGTGATACAACCTCCTTTGCAAGGACTTCCTATTAGTCGAGGAAGTAGGTGGGTTACCAACCAAGGATGTTGTAAGGTTCATATATGACTCCTTAGGCTCCTTTCATGTTAGGCAATTGCGGCAGAACAATAGATCGATTTGGTGGCAGTCCACGAGAGGCCTGCTCCCTCACCGGCCCCTATAACCTTTAACCGAGAAAACATGTGATTATAATTTTTGTATAGGTGTGATAATTAGCATATTAGGGGATTACCCCAATTCAGTTTATGTATCAAAAGATAGAATTAGAATTAAATAGAAGTGGATTTACATAGAATTAATTGGTAGAAGAGTATATCAATATAAAATACACTTTCAGTACTGTGGTTATGTGTGAAGATCAAAAGAAGCATTGCCCAAAGTCACTATAAATCAAGTTATAGTAAAATTAACCAAAAGGCTTATGTGAAGAAAATTTTGGAAAGATTTAATTTTTCTGAATGTAAACCGGTATTAACACCTTTGACAAAAGTGGAAATAATTGAATCAGGGAAAGTGGAAGTGGATTCAAGATTTCCTTATAGAGAAGCAGTAGGTGCTTTGAAGTCTCTTATGACTGGGACTAGGCCAGATTTAGCATATGCAGTTGGACTTTTGTCAAGGAAATTGGAGGAACCATCGCTGAATGATATAAGAAGCTTGAAGCGAATACTTAAATACATATCCGGAACTGTGGACAGTGGGTTAATTTATCGAAAAGTGGACACTATAAATTACTTACAAATTTATAGTGATGCAGATTTTAGAGGATGTCAAACTACAGGACGATCAACCTCAGGAGTTGTTGCTCTCTATGCAGGTGGTGCAATTAGCTGGTTGAGTCAAAGACACGAGGACTGTAGCTACTTCTACCACAGAGGCTGAGATAATTGCAGCAAATAAAGGTGCTAAAGAAGCTATATGGTTACAGAGACTTTTTTCTGGTTTAATTGATTTAAAGAAAATTCATTTGGTTTGTGTTGATAATACTGCAGCAGTTAAACTAGCTCAGAATCTGGACTTTCATAAAAGAACAAAACATATTGACATTAAACATTTTTACATTAGAGAAAGAGTTACTGCCAAGAATTTACGAATAGCTCAAGTAACAACAGAAGAACAAGCTGCTGATTTAATGACTAAAATTTTGCCATTACCAAGACTAGTAAAACTCTGTTTTAAAATTGGACTAACAAGTGATAAGGGAAAATGTTAAAGTTTAAGTTTTTATCAATTTATTAGTTTTGCTTGGCTATGGAAAACAAGTTCACCGGTTTTGTCCTATCCCCCGATTTACACGGTACTTGTTTTACGCGTTTTCGCTGTTACATGGTTTTTGAAATAAGTTTTTGTTTTTTTTTGTTCTTATCGCACTCTACTAAATGTTTCTGTGAATGAACACTTGCGCTGTGTACCCATCTCACGGGGAATCCCGAACTTATGTGCTGACTTGCTGTACACGCACACTGTGTCTGTATTTCTTCGCATAAAATTAAAGTTTTATCTGCGGAACATTGTATTTGAGTGAAAGTTTCACAGTTTCAGAAAGATTTAATTTTCCATATTCGTAAATTACAACTGATACAACATAATTTAGATTATTATAAATGAACGGCTGTGATTAAAGTAAAATTCAGAGGGAAAAAATGCGGGAAATTTTGGAGGGACCACCTGCCAATGCATTTTATTTTTATTTCTGTGTACACCTAAAAATATTGAAAAAAATCACAACTGTTAAATAGCAAAATTATGCATTTTCTGTAAGCTTTTCGATTTGAAAAACGGTGAAACGGTTGACTTGAAAATTTTTAATTTTCGATTTACACGTTTTTCTCAGGAACGTATCCACCGTGTAAATCGGGGGATAGGTGTATTAATAATGTATTGTGTATGGGAACAATTTAATTTTCTTTTACGATTTTCAATAATATGGAAGGAGTTAGCTTGAAATTTTTTAAACCAATGAATTTATCTTTAAATTTGCTACAAACGTTATTAATTCTATATGGTTACTAGATTCGGTTCAATAATTAGCCCTTACCAATGTAATTCCCCATTTAACATATTGTGTCAGCCATTTTTTTTTTCATTCGGTTCAACACCAAGTTGTCGAGCGAAAACGCACGGGCGCAAAATAGTCATCAACAATTTAGCAGGTTCATGAGTAGCGACACGCGAAAATACGTCTTGCTATACTATGTTACGCTCATGAGTAGTACAGTGGATCACGACGGCATCTTTTTAAAAATTAATTCAACAATTTATTTGTACTAGTTAATTTTCATTGGCAATTGATATGTATCGCTTTAAATTCATAATATAATATTTCAAACTGGTCGCAATTAGGCTACATTCCCGTATTATAATTTTTGATCGTTGTAATGTATTTTATATAGAAATTTAATATAATCATGAATATATCAGTTTCAAAAAAAACTATGTAATTGTATACATTAAATCAAACCTTTGTAGGTGGCGATTTATATCTATTATTGAAAATAGCACAATTTAGACACAGATACACCAATTCCTGGGGCACTATTTCGGTGCTGGCAATGTAAACGCATGCATCAGAATGTCATAAAACATCGCAATTGCGCGGCGTATGTGCGCATACATACTGCATCTCTCAGCTTTGTGTTTTGCCAGCCGTTTCGCGAGTGTCCCATGTAAAACCGTTGATCTCTTTCGTTTGACATATTAGTCGTGCGCGGTTGATGGCGACACCAATGCTTAAAGTTATTTCGTCTACCACCAACACACGCATTACGCTCCACTATACGAATGCATGTTGATGCACTGTAATTTGGCGCTTAAAAGAGCGCGGCGCGTTTTAATGTGGACCACTTAATGCAGGAAACTCCTAATTATGAATTATACGACGCGTATAAATCTTGTTAAAAGTTAAACCTGTAAACCTATATCACATTACTAATAGTAAGATATCTTGAACAAATTTGTAATGCTTACAAGTCTATTATGGTACTACCTTTGAAAATGGCTTGACATTTCTGATTGTGATATTTGAAGTAAGTTTTATTCTTCTTTATACGCGTTTGCCTTCAAGTGTAAGCTGGTGAATATGAATAGAGATCGTTATATTGATATATTGTGCATATTGAGTTAATCACACGCGCCGATTTTCCTATCAAATTTCGAGCAATAAGTAAAAAACGAGGATAAGCAACGTGCAACGAAACGACCGTGACGCTATTTTATTGCGTACCGAGTCTTGCAGATAGTATAACGACTCGAAAAATCTAAAATCCCACGAAAAAAGTCAAACGTCCTTACGCTAATAAATGAAAAGCAAGCCTTAAGCGAATAAACTTTGGCGGCTATTAGGTAAGTTGTGGAATATATTGCGTTTTTACCATATTTTTATTGTTTTCATTGTTATTTATATTGTTTTACTTCGGTTGGGTGGACTAAAAAAACAATCGTATTCATTTCTGCCCTTTTAACCA
>JAODAC010018954.1:0-20018 GCA_027575185.1 Mimaenictus wilsoni | reverse complement strand
TGGTGGAATAAACTAAGATGCAACTATTCACACACTCATTGCCACACACACACACACACACACACACACACACACACTTGTCTACACACGCAGCTCAACACAAGCACACTCTACACAAGTGCAGTAGTACTACAAATAACAGTGAGCGGCAGATATAAGGACACCGGTATGTTTGATGACTGCTGACCGTAAGATCCAGTGTTCGATTCCCAGTGAATGCATAGTAAAACAAATTCTTTTTCTACTCGCTACAAAAGCATAAATATAAACGCTTATTATTACGAAGATGTACAAACGAACTGGTCGGAACATGAGCTAATATGATTACATGCTAGAAATATACTGGACTGACTCCCAATGGTCCGACTGCACAATTTATATATTATTCAGAAGGTATGCAAAATATGTTTATCTTAAAATTTTATCAATGTCCAGAGCAATATATAGTTCCTGTGGGCATAGTTCTACCTAGTTATACAACATAAAGAGAGAAAAATACGAGAGCATTTCAAAAAAAATATATGTTTGAGAAGATTTGGATGGGAAGCTGTGTTCAAAAAATTGCCTAGATCTTTTCTTGATTTAATCGGTTTGACTGTGGTCCGTCGAGTGGTCATGTTGCTATGGGTTGCACGAAAATTAACGTACAACATAAACACATTATTTTATTTAATAACATTGTGATGTATGACGTAATGGAGATTTGTACAACAATCACGAGATGGCACCCGTTTCCTTAGGAGTATTCTCACTCACCATGCGAGTTGTGTGCTATAATTTTTCGAGGACTATGTCTGAAAATAATAATTGTTTATTGTTACGTAAACAAAATTAACAATGAACAAAACAATAGTGAAAGAAGTCTAAATTAGCTCTGATTTACATCTGATCTACAAATTACCATCAAATCTGATCACAGAATCATCTTGTAGTTTATAATCATTTCGTTTTTGAGGTTCTTATCAATGAGTTGTTTCATGTCCAATTACATAAAATTTCCGTGTTTCTTGTTTCGGTATCTTTTTCCCGTTTCGTGCGGCACGAAAATTATCACTTAGAATGACAGGACACTCTTGAAAAGAGTTGAACCATTGATTTGCGATTTCATTGTGAACAATTATTCATTTTATTAGTAGTAGCGCAGTTGGTAAGATCGCTGTTTACCACGCAGGGGATCCAGGTTCAAATCCTGGCCATGACAATAATACCTCTACTCGCTCCAGCAACATCTGTGGCAACATTAACATCTGTGGTTGTCATTGTAGAAGTCTGCTTCACCCTGGGTAAGGCTAGCAACCTACCCAAAGGGAGTTAATATGCTCATAGTTACTCAGAAAAATTCTGGAAGAATGACAGGCCACTGGCCTATGCCCGGTCTGCGACAAGGCGGGTTTGATGATGTATCAAAGCCATCAAATCAACGTAATTCTATTCATAAATTCAAAACGTTCCAACATTCTAAGTAATCCGAATTCATGAATGAATTTGACCCTATTTGATCTTCGCTAGAATGACAGTACACTCTTGAAAAGTGATCCATTGATTTGCGATTTCATTGTGAACAATTATTTATTTTATTAGTAGTAGCGCAGTTGGTAAGATCGCTGTTTACCACGCAGGGGGATCCAGGTTCAAATCCTGATCATGACCATAATACCTCTACTCCCTCCAGCAACATTTGTGGCAACATTAACATCTGTGGTTGTCATTATAGAAGTCTGCTTCACCCTGGGTAAGGCTAGCAACCTACCCAAAGGGAGTTAATATGCTCATAGTTACTCAGAAAAATTCTGGAAGAATGGCAGGCCACTGGCCGATGCCCGGTCTGCGACAAGGCGGGTTAGATGCGAAAATATTATTTATTTGGTTATTTATTTATATCCAAAACTTTTATGGGGAAATCTGAAAACATATTAAAATCAGCGGGACATTATTTCTCATATATTTGCTTTAGATACGTGTACATATCTAAGGGCCCAATACCCTAATATCTTTCCAGGGTAAATAAATAAGATTTTTGATTAAATTCAGACAATTCGGGGTAAAAACACGAACCCTTTTATGTGGTATAAGTAATTACTTCACTAGGAAGTAACAACCTAATATAAATAGCGCCCTATTGTTAAAATCAACTTCAGTATGCCTGAACATGTATGTTTTGCATTGGGTCCACACATTCTGTTCAATCGTATCCACAATGCAATAAGCGTAATTTACAGTTAATGAATTAAAATAATCCCAAATGTCCTATCATTTGAAGTGAATTTGATTTGAAACTTTCAAGATGAAGGAATGACTAAGATTTGAAATCTAACCTTTAGCATAACCTTGACGTACATAAATCAAACTTAACAAAAACGTAAAAGAATGTATTTAATTTAATATCAAATCGATTAGTGTATGGTTTATTAACATATAATTATTATTGCTCACTTTATTTCAGTTTTCCTGCAAATGTATACATTAATAATTGCCACAGCGATCCACTGCATTTCCACAACTGAAACTTTCCCTCTTAATCTCCCATGAAAGATAAATACTTCGAATTATAAGTACATTCTTGAATATTATTTCATCTCTATATCTTTATCATGATTTATTTCTAAATAATCGACGACAAACTTTGAAGATCACAGCGAAAAACTTTTTTTTGTTCCAGCTAGAAGAAGTTATAACTTCCCAAGGTGCGTTTTCTTTATGATTCATAACGGAAATAATTATGGAAAAAGATATTTTTGTCTCCAAAATTCTCTCCAGTAATTTTCCCCGACAAAAATAACATCAAATTAATTACTTACTAATTATAAATAAATATTTACTGTACGTTAAAAAACAAACATTTATTCGCATTCATTATGCGAGTTGGATAAAATTTTCTACGGCTTTCATTATAGCAGTCCATTTTAAAGCATAAAATGAAACAAGTCGACATTAAGCATAATCCCACTTAATTAACATGCGATATAAATGCGAAAATACGCGCAATATTTAATATTTACATTGCGTACAAAGCTGGCAAACACTTGTAAGTGTTCTGTTGTTGCTATATTCTTGCTCCGCTGGCGCCGGCTCGGTGCTTGCGTGCGAAATTAATTAATAATTAAACGCTTTCGCATCCCCTGTAACGCACACGTGTCTCTGTCGCAAGTGACAATTCAACCGCACGCCAGCAATTAATAAATAACTGCCGGTACGCGACGGCAAAGCTCAGTAATCTGCCCAACTTGTTGAAATTAAAATGAAGTCGACACGTTGCGACGAACTGATGGAATTCATAAAATGTAAAGCTTGATGAAGTTTGGGTATGTTTAAATGATTGCATATATTTAGAGGTTTGTTAAATATAGGCAATTTTCAGTAATGATTTCTGAAACTTTTGATGTAGTATCGTGATATTCATAAATGAAATCAATTTCAAGGACCCATAACTATGTTCTAGTCATTTCATCATAAAACTGTTTCACGAGATTGTGGCAAATTTAATTCTGAATCGATTAATATATGATTTGTATACCTAGAAATGTGACAATTATGAATAAAAGTATTTTTAGGAGAAGCCATTCAGACGGCAAAAATGTCGAAGAAATTAGGGTCAATTTCCACGGCTTGTAATATCTCTCCTATTTAATTAATCGGAAGTGTATTGCACGAGAAAGTGGAAAATTTCATCCCGAATCGATTGGTATAAGATATATACACCTAGAAATAAGAGAAATATGAATAAAAAGGGAATCCTTAAGTCAAGGCATTTTTCTGAGACTGATGTTGAAGTTATTAGACTTATCTTCAATTATGCATAAATAGGAGAAAAACACAAACGAATGCTTACGTCATGAGATAAAAGAAGAAGAAGATATGTAAGATGATTTCTAACCAATTAATCGAAAATTCGTTCCAATAGTTAGTCGTACATTCCATCTTGAGTTGAGGTGTATATAGAAAAAAGCTATTATAACCAACGAACTGATCGAATTCATAAAATGTAAAGCACAATGAAGTATGGGTATTATTATTAGGTATAGGTATGGTAATTATTTCTGAAATTTTAAGTAGTATCGTGATATTCATAAATAAAATAAATTTCAAGGACCCATAACTTATCTTCTAGTCATTTAAACATAAAACTGATTCATGAAATTATTGCAAATTTAATTCTGAATCGATTAATATATGATTTGTACACCTAGAAACCTGGCAAATATAAATAAAAGTGCAATCTTTAGTAAAAGTCATCCAGACGGCAACAATGTCGACGAAATTTGAGGCAATTCCCACGGCTTGTAATATCGTTTCTATTTAATTAATCGAAAAAATATTCCATGAGAATATGGAAAATTGCATCCCAAATCGATTGGTGTATGATTTACGTTTACATAGACGTAAACAAGAAGCGTCATTACGCTGGGAATAATAATCAAAGCATTATCATAAGAAAACGGATGTTTTTATTAATTATGTATTCCTAAGAATTTAAATCTTACAATGTTAATGTACATGTTTATTTGTATAGCCACGATTAGGAATAGATAATGTTGTCGCGGTTATTAGCAGAGATCCGGATTTCCAAATAAATTCATTATCTTCCGGTCCCTTGCTACTGTGACGTAATGCGTCATTAGAGTTAAGTAATTAGGATGAAGCGTTAGGTCTAGAATTAGGAAATAAAGTCAGTTGTTACATAGATCCCGCATTGTCCACTTCGTGATTCATCCCTGCACTCCACTGTCGTACAAACGGCGTATCAATTGTCACCGATCGCGGGTGTACAAGATCACTTTTGTGCTCACAGAATATAGCATCAGCTATATTTCTGCTACGGGCCTACCAATTTATATACGTAGAAGTATATAAAATTAACAATGAAATCTTTTGGACAATTTATTTTTCTGAGGCCGTCAATTTTGACGTTATTAGGCTCAACTTTAACGATATAAAACATAATTTCGAAAATATTAACCTAAAAAGCGTTGGCAGAAGTTAGTGGTAAATTTCAACCTGGATTGATTGGTATATGAATTTTGTAGACAATATGAAAACAAATATAAATAAAAGTAAAATCTTTTGCAACAAATAATTTAAAGTCATTTGCGTTAAGAGTCAGAAACATGGTTGGTTGCATGTTTTCACAGTTATTCATTAAAGAAAGGCAACCGATGTAACTTAACCACAAGCTTCCAGTATTTTGTGAATAAATTAACTTAGGATTAAATTGTCCAGGAAAAGTTACCGTACTTTACGATGATAAACGTTAGTTTGCAACACAAGGTGGCGTGAATTTTGGTCGGCTACGAGGTTGGCAACGCAAATTAGACAATTATTCGTTGTTGCTAAGTAGTAAAGCTGTTTGGACGAACGCGTATGATTAGGGAGCATGTGCTGTGCCCGCCGGCGTAAGCGCCGTGGGCATTGATGTGCTTGTGGAAGCGTGATTGGGTTGCTGCCTCCTGGTCAATCGAACGTGGCTATCTATGCATAGCTGCATAGTTTCGGTGTTGGGTTATGCCGAACCGAGCGTGTTTGTAGGTTAAATTCAAGTAGGATAGGGAGCGTATGAGTGGGTTGGTGTTGCAGGCACTTGATAATAGTCAAGAAAGCTGATGATGAAATACTTGCGGCTTGTACGTGACGCCTTGGATAGTTGCAGCAACGGATGGGTCGTTAAGTTAGGTTATGGATGGCTCGAACGCGCACATGGAGTGTTTTAGGGTAGCGACGTACAAATTGTGCCATTTGAAACTTACGCTGTTGAAAGTTGATGACAGCAGTATTTTTATGTAGGTGAACTTTTATGATTGGTTGAAATTTGGTGGCACGTAAATTCGTAGTGTTGTAATAAAGTTGAGTAGAGATTATAGAGTGTGGTAAAATTTCGGTTATATTTTAATAACAACCTTGTTGATATAAAGGAGGAAATGCTTTGTATAAAGGAATAATACGTATATTCCTCTAATAAGACTAATTTCATTGAAAAGGAATTTAATAGAGCTAATGACCATAGCAGTCGATGCTCGGTAAAGTCAAACAAAATAAAATTATGAATATTTTTATTAACATACTTTCTGTCAACTCACAAATGGCAACCATCTTAATTATAGGTAATTAGGTAGAATTTAATAATGTTACTTTTTCACAAGCTAAAATATTATTATAATACAGGGTGCGATGCGACAGCCTATTCCCTTTTCATATTTCAATAAAATCCTTGTAATGAATTTGATACTTCTGGCTACTCTTCCATTGTTTAAAGGATTTGATAGAGGTACGATGTTCGTCAATTTCAAGTAGTCACCTTATAATGGTTCAAACGAAAATTCAAATAATTGATACATCGATGGACCGAAAAATTGCCTAAAAGCCAAAATCACCATTAGATATCTGGAAGATGGTCCCACAATGGAATCTCGAAATTTCATGATTTACTCAAGTTTAACAAATACAGATAAAGAAGTATTCGGACCTTACCTTTACCTTAGTGGTACAGAAGAGGACCTATAAAACTTCTAATGGTACACAGGTGTACCACCAACGCATTATCATCCTATTTTCACTCTCACACCACTCAAAAATATACATGCATAGACAAATCTATAATTAAATATTATAATCTATTATGACCAGTGATTCTAAAACCTTGATATCCCTAATCTTCTTCAATAACACAACAAGCCGGTGTCAGATCATGGCTTCCCATATTTTCGCCCTCCACTCCTTTCTGTTTCCACTTCTTTCCACGTGGAAAAGGAAATACAGCAAGATGGGAGTCCAAATATCTGACAGAACTTATCATATTATATATCATAATATTAGAATCAAGTAGTTATTTCTCAAAACTGAGGCTTTGATGTATTCAACCATGACCAGAAAACTAATAGAGGAGAATATTATATGGGGTTTATAGATGAACATTAGTAAGACAAAGTTCATGTGTGTAGGGGGACAGTGGGAATGTATAGTGAATAAATTTTTCTTTTATCAATAGTATTAGCCGTGAATATGACTAATTATATTGAAAAAGAATTGAATGATACTCGATAAAGTCAAATAACAAACAACAAACTTTTCTCGCCTTAGTTTCTGACGCTCAATAAATATCTTGCATCATCGCAGGCGACGTCCTCCGACCTTTTGCATGGTCTTCCTCTCTTGTATTGTCAAAGTTAGCACCTTTAATGTCGTTCTTTCGTCTTCCATTTTAATGACATGGCAGTCCATTTAGTTTAATCCAATCCAAACGTTTTGGATCTTTTACTTGGACATACATGCCTTTGTTGGAACGAGATCTCCATGCGAAATACTTGTTCTCAAATATGTAAATTGAACTTCATTCTAAATTGTCAAATTATATACATATATACTAACTTCATATTTGGAATAGCTGCAGGCTATTATCAAGATGATCAAATGAAACACTAATACATAGATATAAATCGCGAAATGAACTATTTGAAATAGAAAATGATAATGCCCCCGGCCGAATATACACCTGCAACCACCATAGGTCTAAAACTGTTTACATGTTTGTCCATATGATTTATAAAGTCCAGAGCTAAGAGAAAGAATATCTCTGCGCAAAGTGCAAGAAACCTTAAAAAGCATAAAATAAAGACGTGCCTAAAAAACTAACGCGTCCAAAAATTCCAGCAATATATCAACTCTTATCATATATTGCATAACAATGTCATTATTAATTGTTTACTTACCGTCATTATCACGCAATTTTCGTGTCAATCGATTGATGATCGCCGATGCGTGACGCATTGATAATATCCGCGCATTGTTCGTTATCAACCCGGGCAGTTTGGGTCGGTCGGCTTGTTGGCCGCTTGTCCAATCTATGCCGCAGACCACAACACCGGCCAAATCCGCGGACATTGCCGCAGAACCATCCCTGTTGGCGTACTTCGCAAATTCATTCATGTGTTGCGTATGGTGCACTCAGGTGTGCGTGCGTATGACACGCATCTCCGCCACTCACTCCCCACCTCGGCCACCGCCGACGCTCACCTAAGAAGATATTGATTGATCCAACCCTATATCAGGTCGAAA
This sequence comes from Mimaenictus wilsoni, assembly GCA_027575185.1. Lineage (NCBI taxonomy): Eukaryota > Metazoa > Arthropoda > Insecta > Coleoptera > Staphylinidae > Mimaenictus > Mimaenictus wilsoni. Next base: position 11,972 of record JAODAC010018954.1, on the reverse strand, counting down.
TATATATTTATAATTACCAATGTCATCCACGTGGATCCCCACTGATAACATTCCAGCGGAGCCGGCGCCGGCGAGTGCAAACAAACTGATGGCGCATTTCCTAACAATATAGGCATAAAAATGGCACCGACGAGAACAAATGCCATATAATACTTTCAAACTATGGAGAGGAGTCGTGGTTCGTTCATATGGTTTTGAATGTCGCAAATGTCTACACGGTTAGCAGGCTTTTCGTATGTTTTGTTTAGTGATAACATATTTTTATTCCACGTTTAACATTATCAACATTTCTAAAATTGAATCCGGTCTTTTGTCTATTGAAAACTCTCATATGCAACCAATTATGCCCAATCATAGATTGTGATGCATTGTTCAGAGTTTGCTGGGCGAATATCTAGAATAGTTTTGACATATTAAAAGAACAAAGCAGTATCGATTTAAAAACATCCCAAAGAAAGCAAAAATAGTTCAAAATAATCAAATATACAACTGACAGGTATTATTTAGTATTTAGGTTAGGTTAGGTTAGGACGTGTTAGGAAAGAAAGCAACAAATAGTTCCAAAAATCAAATATACAACCGACAAATAGTGTTTAGGTATAAATATGTAAAAATAATTCAGAAATTGTTGGTTTAATAGCAGAAAAAGACAATGTAGCAGAAAAAGTGAAAATGTATGAGATAATTTTAATCACATGTTGGAGATTGTAAATTAGTTGTACTGAGAATAATTATCTTATACAGATTATATTTAAATCTTTAGTAAACGCTAATCATGGCTGAAAATTGTATATAATAGTCCAGGGTCCCTCAACCTATCAATCCCGGCGTGATTTTAGGTAGATGTCGGGTTTGTAGTTAACAGACATTTTTTCCCGAGGAATCCGTGCACGTGCGTTATTGTGAATTGGGACTAGCAAATAGTAGGATAAAATATCGTATGTTTTAAGTGATTTAACCATTACAGGCCTTTATATTGGGTTTTGGAAGTACATTGCAGGTTGAGACTTTCTTTTTTACTTTGTTCAGCATATTGTATGTGTCGCCAACCAACACAGATCACCGAGAACAAGTTCGAGAACAAGGTGCAGAGCACAACTGTTTGGCGAAACGAACAGAGAATATTTATATTAGACGAAGACTTGTAAGCCGACAACTACCTGTTGTCTGGAAGGTCTGTTGGATGAGTTGAGTAATGCACACGTGCAAATATCTTAGGTGGAACTAACTGTATTTACATGAAATTTAAAAAAGAAACGGTTGGTTGACACCTCCAACCACTCTACCATGCCTATCTACGGAGATGCCACCACTTCCATCATAGTCTCCAAGCAATCAGCGTAAATACGAAAGCACACGTCTCTCTCGCTCAATTCATACAGGGCCGGTCAGAAAAACGCGCATTTAACATCTACTGAATACGTTAGCTGAGACGGCCCAAGTTGTTCGCGCCGACCGCAGATCTTGATCGCAGGACTTGATTTTTCGGTTAAATACTGATGTTTTTTTTTAATTCCTGCATGTTAATTTCCATAAGAGGCTACCACCTTTAATTGATCATAGTTTACATCCAGTAGCTGATATTATTATTATTGCAATAACACAATCTATAATATATTAGAAGCTCCAGTATCGAATGTCAAAATTTAATTTTACGGGTTATTTTAAATTGGGCAATTTAATCTCGCTTCTGAAGGCTTGCTGCTAACTTCTTATCGGTACATCAAGCCAGAAAGGTATTTCTCTCAATTCAGTTATTTAAAAGCTCTTCTCTTCTTTTTCTTATGTTACGCTGGTTAGCTTGTGTTTACTGGCACTTTTCCTGAGATATTTATGTCCAGCTATCGGATCATCTTTTTGGTGGCCTGCCGGTGTGGCGCTTTCCTTGTGGTCTGCCCTCTTTCACCATTCGCTCGATTCTATCGGTCTGCATTCTATCTACGTGGTCGTTCCACATCCTCCTACGATTTCTTGTCCATCGCACTATTGCTGGTACATTGCACCTCTTTCTAATATCGCTGTTCCGTTTCTTGTCCCAGATGGTTAGAAGTAAAAACAGCACAGTGCTCATGGAACTGAGGCAGCAGCCTCGGAACATGGACAAAAATTATTTAAACGCCCTGTAGAGAAATAGTAAATGCAAAATAACCCAAAATGTATGACCCGCCACTGTACGACAGTAATAGTAATTGATGGCGAGTGCAATTGTGCAATTTTTTGCACTTCGGTCAAATACCAGGCTGATTAGTGCATTGTACGATACCGCGAGAATGAACAGTATGTCATTGTGTCGGGTGATTATTATGATCATTACGCTGTCAGGTGATAGTGAGGGTAATGGCTCAGTGGTGGATGGTAAAATGACGAATTAATCAAGCGTCGATTTGAAGTTAGATAAAATGCTTTGGAACATGCATACTCGTCAAACAATTCGAGCGCGATTCGATTAAATATTGACGATTTTATTGGCTATATAATTTCTCTTTTATTGGCGCTGCTATGGGTTTATTGATTGGCTTTTTTGGTTTTCTATTGAGATGAACAAATACGCGGGCAAATTGCTACAAAGTACACACTGACGTGTACAATGTGGAGCGGCTTAGATGACTGGCGGATATCAGAGGAAATTAATCAGAAAATTGTGTATTCGAGGGGAATGATTACGTAAAATTGTACTTTTATTGCTAGATTATTTTATTTTTATTCCGTTACATTTTAGTTTGTAGTTACATTTTAGTTTTATTCTGTTACAAACTGTATAAATTGGCAAGGAAAATCAGTTCAGGAAATCTTTTTTTGTTTTGAGTGTTGCCGGCATATTACTAACTGGAGCAAGTAGCCCTACGAATAGAGAAGTAGCTTTAAAGCAATCTTGTTCTCACTTAAGTAATAGAATGCCAGTTTTCTTTTTTTTCTAACCTCCTCCCTGAACTAACATATTTGGCATATCAGGGGAAGTGCGTGTGGACGGGCAAGGATGTGAAGCCCGTCGTCTCTACTTGATGCTCCATGGTCTTTACCGTAACTATACTTCCGCCAGCTTTTTTCTCGTTCCGCAAGAACGCGACTGCATTTTCAACAGTAATGCACTCCATGAATTCCTGTTTAGCAGCGGTTTGAAATCCTTCCGAAAACAGAAACAGAAGCACAGAGAAAAAGTGTGCTCAGGTGTATCAACCTCTCCACAGAAGATACATTCTTAGGTAGACCGCTTGTCGATTTGGTACAGGTACTCACCAAAGCAGTCATGTCCAGACAGGAACTACGTCCGCCAGTGGTACGTATAATCGTGTCCTCTATTAAGCCATAGGCTGATGATGGAGACGAGGCTGCGGCTCCACATGCCAGAGGTTCCAGATCCCATTTCTCTTCCATGAATGGATCTTATCCTCTAACCTTTCCTTCTTATGGAGGTGTCCAATTAATGCCTTCGATTACTCTGTTTACTGAGAGTGGTTTGATTTCCTCCCAGGATTTATGTATTTTTCTAGACCCCTGGGCGTTCCAGTTTAAGGCCATTCGCGCTACGTTTCCTTCGGACCTTCGCAGGGTATATCCGATCTATCGCTATTTGCGTAAGTTGATCTTCGTTACAATTTCCTTTTGATTTGCGCGCGTGAGGAGATCTTTGTTTGATATTTTATTTGGCCAAAATACTTTCACAATACACCGCAGATATTTATTCATGAATGTTTGCAAATGATTTAACTTTGGAGTTGAAGATGCACAACTTGGTATTATCACTCAGAATCGCTGAAACCCATAGCCCTATATGGAGATCAGCAGAGTAGCGAAGGCTGTCCATGTCTTTTGGATTCTGGACTCTACGTCTATCTCAGTTCCACCGGTTAGATCAATAATGCTTCTGAGGTATGAGAAGTTTTCCACCCGTTCTAAGTCGATGTCTGATACTTGCATTTTTTGCTGGTTTTTACAGTTTATCCTGATGTCCTTTGTTTTAATTATGATAATGATTATGCTAATGAGTTGCTGGTTGCCACTTTTGGTTTGTTTAACTTGCATTGCATATCGTTATAGGTGTGGCTAAGGCAAGTTCTTCCAATGAGCCGAAAGGTCCCCATTTATGTTGAAAGCTTAAAATAATGCGTTGCATAATATTCAATAACCCACCTCACAAGTTCACAATGACAATGTTAAAAAATAACAACCATCACATTTTTACATTCAAATGAGCAGGACAGTTCCTAAAATAAATGTATTTTTATCACAATAAAACATGACGAAAAAGTATCTTAAAACCAAGAAAACATATTAAATCTTAAAAAACGCACCCATATATATCTTATTGTTATTCCAAGCGAAAAAATGCTTCACTTCGCATTGTATTCGTTTATTGTTATTCCGAAGCACCGCCGTGTTTTTTTGTGCCAAAACATGCGTGATTTGCTTGGTTTTAATGGTAATAACATTCTATATCTGCTATTGGTGAGGCATATTCTCTCATTTTTCCAAATACCTATTGTGCTTTTTTCTGATTTTTTTTATTCGACTATATGTAGATTCAACGAGCACACGTTGGTTAGAAGTTATAGCGAAGCAATTCGTTAAACAAATATATGCATTGCAATGCATTGGCAAGTACAATTTATTATTAATCGCACATAGAGGGTAATAAAACACATCTGGAGTGGTTGCCAATACACACAGATGCGTTTAATATGGGTTGGGGTTATTTTGCGCATTTGTATTATCATCGAATGTTGTAGGGCGTTTTTTAATTACCGATTTGATATACAAATATTGGTTTTGACTTTGATCAAAATTGTAGTTAGATTTTTAGTCAATTTAATCAATGCTTATTTTGTTTGCCATGAGGTTTATTGAAAAATATGGGCTATAATTTGTTTAACTAACTTTATGAATATCCCAAAAGTTATACATATAAAAAATAGATAGAACCAATATGTATATATTGATATATGCATTTTAAAATGATATTCTTTATGAGTATTTAATAAGTTAAGATTGTAAATAGTAAATAGAAAATTTTATAACATTTCATGATCCTCTTAAATTCTTATTTGAATTCTCATTTGTGAACGCAGCCAAACAAAAGTCAAAAGCTAACAATAAGTAGTAAATAAGTTGAAAAGAAATAGCTCGTACTTATATCGACCGAACAGCTACGGGTCGAATGTTAAGACCGTTCATAAACATCTAATTGTTGAATGTTTGTAATGGGGAAAATGAAATGTCTATAATTTTCGAAATAACGTCTTCGTCGACCCCGCGCCGTTGCGGCATTTACGTGGTGGCCAAGCCAATAATTATGCTAATTGTACTATCAATATCGAGAAATTAACAGTTGTAATGTTTTTTTGGCTTAATTAATACATGAATCAAAAAGGCCTTCATGCAAGTCTAAAAAATGGAAAAGAAAATAGGAAGATAATGGAAGGTAAACATTTTATTCTGTAAACTGAGCTAAATAATGATTTCAAAATGCAATAATGATTTAATCATTACAAACAAACAAACAAACAAACAAGTGCAAACAAAAAAACACGTAGATGAACCATATTCGGTGGATAGCTTATTAATATCTCATGGCAAATATAGACAAAATGATTTAAATAATTAAATGGTCTGGCTTCAATTATGTGATAAGTGAAAACAGAGATACAGTTCCAAGGTTATTACAGTTTGACCAAGGACGCGTAAAAACGTGTTTATAGCAATAAAATAATGCCACATGTGGATTCTGAAAATTTGGGGGGGATTAATCCTGTGCTTCTGTCTTTTTGGGTGTTCATTTTTTGGTGTTGCGATTTTCCACTTTTTCCTGTCGTGTGTTAATTCCTTTCAGTTTCTTCTTCCCCGCTTCATTCAGATCGTTTGTTACCTCGTTTAACCATCTGTTCGTTGGTCTCCCTCGTCCTCTCTTTAAATTTGGAATCCAGTTTAAATTTTTTTTTGGCTGGTGCATTCTGCGTTTCTTTGCTTTATTTTTCTGTATGCCAAGTCATTTTATAATTTCTCTTTGTTTGTCAAGGCTCTGGTTTCTTCGTTCCCCCGTTTTACTTCTCCAAGTATCTTTCTTATTATTATTATCTTAATTCTAAGTAAAGTTGATAGTCTTTGTAGCATAAATTATTATTGGTCGTATAAGAATCTTATATAGTTTAATTTTTCTGTATTTGCTAATTTGTTTGCTGTCTAGTACTTTTTTCTTGATATAGTATGTTTTTGTTGCTGTTAGTAATTTAGCTTCTATTTCTTGGCCATTCTTGCCTTGGAAATTTAAGGTTAACCCTAGGTATTGTGGAAAATGCCTACTCTTTCCTAAGTTTCTTCCCAGATTTAATATCTTTCTTCGACATGTTTGTTGTTGACATCATTTTTGTATTTTTTGTGTTTAATATATAATATAGGTGATACGCTCACCTGGACAATCTAGTAGATAGAGTGTCGGTCTGTAACGAGGCGGAGGGGTTCCCCGGGATGCGCACCCCCACTAGTGTTAATTTATTATAAAATAAATTCACACTATAATCATCTTACAAATTCACATAATTAAATCCACACTCAAAATTGCACTTAAAACCATCACTTAACTCCACAATCGCAATGCGCAACCTACCAAATAACAACCAACACACAAAACAACACTTCAACACTACATTCACAATACCACTCCACAACAAGCATCAACATCAAGAACCCAACAACAACAACATCGTTACAATCACAATAAAATGAAACAAAAAATAAGAACCAATAAAACATGTATTTCCAGGCTGAAGGACCAGTAAGGTCAGTAGGTCTCTGGACCGAATTCAAAATTTAAAAAAAATTATAGGTGAAACCAGAAAAATCTAAAAGCCCCATTCTTTCCAAAAGTAATCAAAGGAGTCAATTTAAAATACATAAAAACTACCTAATCACACATCCGGCAAAATTAAAAATGAATTAACGCACCATGACATTTATGCTGGCATTTATAACCTAAACTCTCTTCGACATCTTTGCAATCCGAAATTTAAATCTCTGGTAGAGAGAAGTTTTCAACTCAAACTTAACAAATCGACCTCAATTTAGATTAAAATTGAAAAACCTCAATATAGGTTAACCATATTCAAGGAAATATTAATTTCGTTGCCTATAATTTAACTGCTTTGACGGATTTTATATCAATAGACTCCAGAAATATAGGTTAAAACTTTTTTATATACTTGTGCTATTCCCGGCAAAATTACAAACTGTTTTCGTCATGCAATAAATCTTAACGTATCTAACTTATTTTATAACTAACATATTTTATTGAATAACTCGATTTTATATTTATAAAAGGAAGAAATTATAACCGCAATCTAAATGTTGTAATTTCTATACCAGATTTTGCTATAGACATAAAAATATAGATTTATATAATCAAACAATGTCCAATTTAAATTAAATGATTTAATTCAGTTGCGCCATGTCGCTGATGGACGTCATTTCCTAGCTATTGTGTTCTGCATTTCTTACGACGTATCTACCTCGCGAAACAATTCTGCTCGCACAATTAAAATGTGCATTTATGCCATGCGAATGCATTCGAGCGCGATGAGACGTGACGTGTACCTCGTAGCCAGCTGTCGCATTAAGTTATCAACATGACTTCAGGTCGATTGCATGTTTCGCACAAACTCGTAATCATTTCAGCGCGAGAAAAGGCATAATATTATTTGCGCCCTTCTTACATCAGCTAGAGAGTGGCAGGAAAGCAAGAGGAAAAGCAGGAAAAAACTCGACGCTGGAGAAAATCAGTGAAATGTGCGAGAATAAAGTTGCACTTGAATGGCACAATTCTAGTCCAGTCGAGGGAAAAAATTAGCGTCAATTTGTTACGCGCTTTTTTCAAAGGGGAAAACAATTATTGATACTCGCTTGTTAGGGTTTGCATTGTTAGGCTGATTTGCATTTCGCAGGCGTGTCTAATTAACAACGGAGTAATTAATTGATTTTTTTTCTGCGTGGATTCAACATAAATTTATTTTTAGATGTATTACAGTTTTAGGAAAAGAAAACTAAAATTAGGTTAAACTCACTTGTAATATGTTTTTTTTTAATTTATATGAGCGGTGTTCGCGCTTATTGCGTCTTTTACAATGATTTCTATATGCACTCACGATTCTACCCACGAGCTGTAAATTAATAGCCAGGGTGCATTGATTCTCGGACAGGCTCACAACGACAAGGTGGTAAACTTAACGAATATTTATTGAACACACTTACAAGACCTACAACCCACCTATTCGCGCCACGGTTGGAAAAGAACAAGGTCGAGCCGAGGGCGCGCACCACTTAGCAAGGCCAAAAAGGGACGCTCAGTAGCATTGCTCAGTTGCCACCCGGCTTACCTTGGCGCGCCGGGCGCCAAATTCAAATATTGATGGCGACAAGAAGCCAGCGCATCACAGCGCTGAACAAGCGGTAAGAAATAATGATGATTCAAATCTTATTCAAACCCTATTGCATTTAAAGGCATCATCTAAGCATTCAATCAAGTGAACCAAATGAACTTAAACTTAGTTAATCTATCCTAATGCTGATGGTTGGAGGCGGTTCTTTGAAAGAGCTAGTCCGCTCTTAACCCAAGTACCACGGTACCACATAGAAGACAAATGGTGGAACTAAAACATGGAATTCAAATTTAGTTTGAAAATAATTTCGAATATATAAAACGTAGAATTATTATTCATATAGACGTTAATTCTCCATTAAATATAATTTGTTCTGGTATATCATATTAATTAACCTAAATATCCTGTAATTATTAATAAATCCAACGGGCAAACAAATACGTAACTAAAAATTACGAGGTTTAAATTTGTCCATTAATTTTATATTTTCCGTAATCCAAAGCTTATAAATATTGTCCTACTACTGCGACACTTTTTCGGTTAGTTAGTTAGGAGTGATATAACTGTCGCGAACCAATGTCAGCAGCCGTTTGTACTTACATTTAGTGCGGTTTATGCGCTCGGTCCAATAATTGGTATGAATATCGACTAATTAGAAAGGGGGACTCTGTACTAATTGTAAGTTGGCGGCCGGGTTCTTAACTCGGTGAACGAATTCGGTCCAACAGCAGATGCTTTCAAATCGCAAAGTTTAAAGTTTTGACGGCCGATGAACTATTTTTCCCCCTAGTAACGCGACGGGTGCTCGGGAAAAAAGAAATAGTTCTGGTGGTGGTGGCCGGATAATTGTTTATTGCCGCCCACATACAACTCTCCTCGCCATACCACCACTTCATTACAACATCTTCCACTTACTCCAGGGCAGCGTAAAGGTGTGTTCCAGCCCTCGCAAGCATTGCGTTCGGGCACACCCTATCGCTCTCCCTCACGACTATCTCCCATGCTCGCGTCAGTCCCTGGAACCGTCTTGTGTTTATCTTATATATTTATCACTTAATTGCCCAGAGATTACAAAAGTGTAGGGAATTACTGTACTTAACAAAAATATTAAATTAACTTAAATTTAGATTAAACAACTTGGTGACACACATAAAAAGGTTCAAAATTGTCACCCTGTTCGCAGCAAGAAGTGATGACCTGATGAAAGTTGACTATAACAACGGCGACAGAAGGCAGAAAATGAGTTGAAGTGACTTATTCCAAAGATTGCAGTTTTGTTTACATTTTCTCTATACACAAATCTTACGCCAATGTATTTAGAAGTAAATTGGCCACAATCATCAGTCCCTCAATTAGTTACGTCTTAATTTATCCCTTTATCCGTTTATCCCTGTGCAATAGTTTTTTTTTGGACATCTTGAAGCACCCTCTTCAAGTTTCGGAGAAAATTGAGTGTAAATTGAGTGCATGTTAACTGATGCATTGAAATATTTTTTAATTGACTTTTTAGAGAACTTGCACCGAGCGAAAAAATTGGGGCTCACAAAATTTATGCTAATTTTAATATTATTTCGCACAAACACAAACAAAGAGTTGGAAAAATGTTTTATGAGAATGTTTTATTAAACACGTACAATGTACATTTCACCTCTCGGCATCTTCAGGTACTTTATCGTCCACTGAAGTTACAATTCTGTTTATACTATTACGCGGGTGAGTGGGGTGTTCACTAGGAGTTCGATTTGGTCATTTAGTACCTGGTCTGGGTTTTTTTCTAATGGTTTTGCGAATGTAAATTGCTTCGAGAACGTTTAGTTTGTGGCCCTCATTGTCGCGGTGTAGAATTTTTATATTATCAGTGGAACCCCATGGTCAGAATTTATGAGGTGATCAGCTAAAGCTGAGCAGTTGGGGGGTAGTAGCGTTGACTCTTAGGTGTTCCCGTTCCAAGTATGGAAATTCCTACGCGTTTGTCAGATATAATGTTTGCTGCAATCGTTGCAGTTTATTCTGTAAATAAGCACACAATCATTAATATTTTGACATACTATTCCTTTCTGACCGTGCAATACTTCTTTTTAACATCTTGAAGCATCCTCTTCAAGTTTCGGAGAAAATTGTGTATATTGAGTGTATGTGACCTGATGCATTGAAATGTTTTTTAATCGACTTTTTAGAGGACTTGCACTGAGTGAAAAAATTGGGGCTCACAAAATTTATACAAATTTTGTTCACATAAACAACATAGGTAAAAGTGAAGAGACACTCTCTTATTTTTTAATTATTTTCCTATGGATATCTCTAATACAAATATTATGTGATTTTTTACTTTATTTTATTATGTAACTTTTTTTGCAGCGGTTGAATTAATAAATACAAATCAAACTTTGTATTCACCATTCCAGTTTGTTTACGAAATCGCTTCGAATAACCCGTGTAAGGTTTATCGCAATTTGTGCAGCGATATTTTAACAAATCCGAGTGCTTAATATGCTTTAACCCGCGATCGGGTCGAATTACTCCACGTGAAAATATCTTGTTGCCGGCAGGAGTACTTACACTCTCATACCACGGAACACATGTGAGTTGTTCTTTTATCAGCGACAGAATGCAATACAATAGAGTGGGATATATAAAGCGACCGAATAACGAATGAAAGTGAGGCGATTGCGTGGCAGAGAGAAAAATGGCTTGAATAACAACTGGACCACTGTTGGTGGCTGGCGGTGGTGGTGGTGGTGGTTGGTAGAGTGGAAGTTACGAGCACTTGCATGGCAACGTGTTTTTATCGCGGTTTCCGGTTCGTTTCTTCACCGAGTTGAAATTGTGAGCAATGACGACGGGTAATGGCTTGATTTCGCTGCATGGTGGCGGGTGGGTGGCTGTGATGGTTTTGTTTCAACGGCTTTTTGCCGAGCACCTGTTGCCCGACGAAGTTAAGCGCCCATATTGTCTAGACGTGCAGCTCAATAAAGGCTCATTTCAAGTGTGGTTAATCAAAGTTTAATAACAACTTTGTTTTGATAATATTATATAAAAGTTCAAATTAGTTGTTTGAGCATTATTTAATTGTATTTGAGGTATTTTAGTTAAGGTTAATAGCCATGGCAAGACATAAATGTTGTAATATGGGTTACACAGATTTAGTATTTATAACACCTACTTCTCCTTTTGGTTTTAAAATGGTCTTTAAATCATTTTAATATATAATCGAATGATTCGGCCGGCGGAGTTTGGTAAAACATGATATTAAATGTTGGTGAATGAATTATGGCAAATGTATGTTTTACAGGTCTATTACAAGAGATGTACAACGTACGTTTCGCTTTGCAGCTTCGTCAGGTACTAAAGTAAAAACTTAAACTTACAGACTATTTATATATATTTTCGTGAATGGTGTTGGTGTTAATATATCAAGATGGTCGTTTATGAGGTGGACATTTTTGTGTAAGGCAAGCTTAATGTATATATTTTCTAACATATTCAGTTTATAGCCTTTTACGCCTGGTTGTAAAAATGTTAGATTGGTGATGGAGCAGTGGTGACCGCTGCTGACCACATGTTTGGCCATAGCCGACTGCTTGGGGGAACCCGCTTCTATTTCTT
>JAODAC010018943.1:0-20022 GCA_027575185.1 Mimaenictus wilsoni | reverse complement strand
GTCTTGGAACAAAGTCTTCAAGTTTCCTTTGCCCTTGTGGGTCTAAACTAGGGTTTAAAAACAAACTAGATCACACTATATTGCGCCCTTAAAGACCAACAGATTGCCGACCCTTGTTCTAAGGGTTCAATTTTGAGTTCCGCTCTAATATCATCATTTCTAATTTTGTCCAATCTGTTTTTTCCTAAAAATTTTCTCAGTAGCCTCATTTCAGCAATTTGTAGTCTACTCTTTACACCATCACAGTTACAATTTTATAATCGAATCAAACAAAATGTCGCCGAGTTGTCATCAAGGGTTAGAGAAGTGCCGACGCATCTCCTTCGACGCATAGCGTTTGTCGAATAAGCCAGTGCATGTGCGATGAATGCGGGCGTGCGCCCAGCACCATGGTAGCCACCCCGGCGCGGCCAACGATGGCAGCACGAAGCGCGCGCGCCAGTGTGCCGCGCACCGCAGTTCTGCGCGCACGTGCCCCGCCGAAAGTGCGTGCATACAACCGCGCGATCGCAGCGCCTACTGCGCCCGCAACTTACACAACCTACGCCGCGCGCGTGCATGTTTTCGACGCCTTTTGCGCTCTGCTAAAATCGCCTCTGCAAGTTTTGCGCCTAATCGAAGAGTGCCATTGTGAATACGACGAGTATCCACCCAACGCAGCCCGTTGCACAACACCGCGAGACGAGGGTAAGCTTGTTTGTTTCGTTCTTCCGCTTTACGTTTTGCGAGCGCTTCAAGTTGCGGCTCGGGCACAACCTGCGCAACTTGTTCGCAACGCCGTGCGTTGTGTTTGGAACGCATGCCGGCACATGCATACAGCATGTTGTTCCATACAAAGATCGACTCTTGCTGCAATTCTGCGTAGATATTGTTAGTTATTATAATGCGGTGTATAGAATTTATTGGTTATTGTGCAAACGCGTTGGGTAAAATTCACGGCTGTTGTGTCGCGCCTGTTTTGCACTGCAATCAGCCCTTGGATTATGTTTACCGTAGGCAACCAAACATACAAATATATATAAGAAGCAAAAACAAATAGAAAAAGCATATAAATTCACAGTTTTCAGTTTAATATTGTTAGTACAAAATTAACAAGAGTATAGTGATTATAGTGGTAAACGGCAACCTAAAATACACTAGTGAAGTTGCGAACTCTGCGGAACTTTTCCTAATGTAATTTTCAAGAAAACGGAGCAATTATTTTACGTTTCTTAAAAAATATTGCAGGTAATTATTTTATTAAAGTTTCTAAGAGAGTTCTACAGTGTATTTATATGATAAATTGATATTTATTAAGAGTTACTTCCGGAAAAACACAATAATGTAAAAATTAACAACAGTTTTATAAAATTTTGCTGATTTGATGATAGGCAACCAAAGTATCACAATTGTAGTTGCGTATTATGCGTAACTTTTTTTATGATAACTTTCAACGAAAACTCTGCCATTCCCCGCCAGTTTCTACAGTAATTTGTAGAAACTCTCGATAAATAGCAGGATTTAATTTTCAGATTTGGAAGTTTGTGTATTTGAGGTTTTCTCGCTTTGTTACGGCGCAGTCTGGACGCACGGCATTGAATTTGCGTTTTGCGTCGAACTGGTTTTGCGTTCCGTGCGATTAATCGGCGGCTGATGTCGCACCTTGCGTCGCAGGAACGCACAAATTGCACCGGCAATAAATTCCTATTTATCTGGTGGTTTATTCAATAAATGTGACAGGTGATACTTAAGATAACACTGAAATGCCTCTGCTGTGGCGGCAATGACGACTATATTGGAATAGGAAGCGCACATTCGATGTGTGCCCACCGGCTGGTGTTTATCGACGCGACGTGCGTCGCCGTTCCGCTGGTGTCGCCGCAGCCGCACCGCGCCGCCAACAGCCCGACAAAACGTGCCGAATCTCGCTGCGGCGCAGTGTGGCGGCCGGGTTGAGTGCGCTTGCACGTTTCACTTCGTAGGTGACGACCACTACGGTGCGCGCCTGTTTCCACACACTCCGCAAGTAAAGCGCGTGTTGCGTTCTTTTCGCCAGTGATATTTTTGGTGCCATCCCTCGGATGCTAAATAAAATTCCCTCGTTATTAACGGCTCGCAGAACGGTAAGTTTTGCGCTGTGAAACGACGCAACAACGCGCCGAAAACGCATATTAACACAGGTTATCAGGAGGGTAGAATATAATCACGTGCCGGCGAACTTGCGTGCTTCAGGCAGGCTGTTGCAGGCAGCCCCCGGGGGCCCGCCGATGGCAACAAAAGACGCGTTAGTTTAAGGTTACGCCCGGCGAATTGCGAATCGAACGCGAAAATGCGGCGGACGCGCAACATGTTTATGTTTGGTTGCATTGCGTTCGAGGGGCGTCTCGCATTTGCCACACGCGCGTCGTACGTAAAATATTTGGTAATTTCACAAATTGACGACGATAATCATTCCATCACGGTGTGCAGCTGGATTATTGAATTTGCATTTTTGGCCGGCGATTGGTGCAGGCAATAATTGGAAAAACACCGGTACGTTGTTGCAGGCGGTTGCATCAGCGCGTTTGGATGCCCGTGGCCATCGGGAAAGTTTGCGACTAGCGTGTTTATTTGCAGGCGGCGCCGCAGGAATGCATGCAGCCCGTCGCACAACGTACGTTGTGGCGTATCCTGCGAAGGCGTGAAACGCGCGCTGGTAATTTGTCGCAGCGCGCACGATTGTTGCGTGATGTTTGCTCGTGGATTTCATGCGCTTACGGAAGACAAAGTTTTGGTGCTATGCATATACGTGTTCCACTATGTTAGGCAAATTTCCAAATTTAGTTGTTTACTATTACCATTAATATATGTGAACCGATTCGTAAGTTGTTGAAATATGTAGGCAGTTTGTTAGGATTGTCACTGCTGTAATAGCAGTGAAATACTAAACAAGAATAAAACAAAATATCTTTGACAGTTTTTTGTGTTATCTTTATTCGCAATTACAATTGAAGACTAGAACATTGTAATTTTATTTGTATAGAAGTCTTTTAATGAAATGTCTGAAGGTTTTAAACTGGGGAACAAATAGAAATTCACAGAATTTAATTTTTACTTCCATGTCTTGTATTTCTCGGCAAATATGTAAAAAAGATTTGAAATTATTATTACATTGGCAAAACTGAAAGTACGTGGAATTAACCAATAATTTTAGTTGGGGTATAACCTAAAATTTATCCGTGTTTTAGGGATTTAAGTTAAGTTTAGAATTAAGTAGACTTCAAAGAGTTAAAAATTGAGGTTATGTTCATGTCTGGTTTTGTAGTGGATGTCGAATAAATGAACAACAGGGGAGTTACTTTTGCGAACTGTACTAGTCGTCAGTGAAATAATCTTTGAGTGAACTAATAATAATACGTATAAAACTAAAGTTGGCAAGAGTTGAGGCCCTGTTGGAGGACTTTGGAGAATTTTGAATGTGATCCTCCTTCGAAGAATCTTGATAGAATGTCCTAGTGAAGGACATAACTCTTTTTTGTTAAGGATTATAAAGTGCGTCTCAGTCTACTTAAGCGTTGGTGTCAGGAAGAGGGTTTGAAGACGGAGGATTCTTGGGAATCTTGGTGTTAGGCGAATTATGTCACTGGTTTGTTATGATGGACTTTATCCGTATAACTGTTCAATTCAGACGCACCTTGAATGTTCGGTGGCGGAAAGATTTCATAATCCTTAACAAAAAAAGGGTCCTCCACTAGTACACTATCAAGATTCTCTCAAGGATGATCACACCCAGCATCACTCTACAGAAGGACTCATTGAATACTCAACTCTTTCCATCGTCCTACGAACCGGACGAGCCAACTATTTTTATGGTCCTTCGAACGGGGTGAACCAACTATTTTCAAGAGGATCATCGTAATATTTCAAAGCAAGAGTGTTCTAATGAATTAAAGTAATATTTGAAATACATAATAACTCATAATTGACATCACTTAATATTAATGGAAATCCCTATGAATATTATAAATACATTAATACAATTTCATTTCTGAATAATATTAAATATAAATTGATGTCATTTCAAGAGACATGCCATTACTAAATGAAAATTAGAGACATGAAATTTATAGTTATTAAAATTATAATCATCTACTCAAATATTTAAAACATTATATAGATTTATACATTATATAGCAAATATTGCTTCCAATATTTGGTTGAAAAATATGTGTTAAATTGATAATTCTTTCTTATCAAACAGGTTGATTGGATTCAAAGTAATCATGGCTGATTGGGTGCCGTATCAAGACCTCATCCTCGACGCAATCGATCAACTACGTCGCCGGAAGGCACGTCCGGATGCAGAGCGCATTTACAACTGCCTCTTTCGACGTAAAGGTCTCGGTTCTAGCGAGTCACGCACCGCTCTCGATCGCTGCGTTGAAAACGGTATAGTCCTACGCGTTTCTTACAAAGGTAACATTAGTTATCGCAACGCAGCGAAGAAGTATTCACGCCAGAAACGGCGTGCCGCCCTCGCTGAACTTGGTGGCGGTGCGTCTGTTCCTACGGGTTTAACGGCCAGTGGGGGCACCGGCCGGCCTGACAACAAACCACGGCGTAAATTTACGAACCTCCTTACAAACACCTTCGCCGAGCTGGTGCTGCAAGAACCTGACTACCTCCAGCTGGGCATTCCGCCAACGCATCTTATAAAGACAATCTTGGAGAAGGATAGTGTGCGTTATAAGAAGAGCTATCTCGTGATTTTGTTGCAAAAGGAGGTGGAAAATGGTGGGTTGGTGCGGTTAGAGAATGGGAATTTTTTGGTTGGTAAACCGCCGGCGAATGGCGCACGTAAGCAACATCAGACTGTCGAGAAGGACAAGGAGCAATTGACGCGCATTAAACGCGAGATGCGTAATCATCATGTTATTCATCGCAAGCCGTTTGAAGCTGCCAAGAGTGCGTATAATGCTTTGCAAGATGAGGTGAAGACCGACGCTGAAGATGGCGAGGATGAGGAGGAAAAGGAAGACCCGATGAGTGGTGGTAGTGATGCGGAGGATTCTAGGGAGCCGACGCCGAGTGTGCATAGTGAGGAGAGTCAAGAGAGTCGAACCACCGCACAGACGGAGGCGAGCGACGCCAGCGACGATGCCCTCGTGGCGGCGGCGCGGCAAACAATACCCGCCACCACTACTATCGCGCCGCCGACCGTGGTGCGTCGTGGACGGGGGCGGCCGCCGCTGAAGCGCGGCGGCGTACTCGTCGCCAGGAGTCGCATTACCTCCAAACGCGAACGCCTCGGCATGGAGGGCATCAACAGTCTGCGTGTTGGCGGCCGACGTAAGGTAGGCAACATTCAAACACCAAACATCCCTAGGCACCCTAAACAAACTCAAACCATCTGATCATAGATTGTTTATGTCAATCTTTATCAATGTAATATAACCTCTAAATTTGTTTTGCTTAAAAACACTGGTTAAAAATGTAATCAATTTTAAACATAACCTCAGTTTTTAAAACTTATATTAAAAAAAAAAAAGAATTTTCGAATGTAAAAATTCGATTTAACTCTTTTCATAAACTTTGCAATTATATTTTGTTAAATTATATTTTTGTAAAATTTGTCTATGTGTTCTTCATAGATTAATAATAGAAATCTGCATGTAGGTTTGTAACCTAGCTATGTTGTTGGCTGCCTTATACAACCATAATAGAAGTGAGTGAAAAACAAAGCTTTCTAAAATTGCTGCGTTGTTTGTCGACAGAAGGCGAAGAAAGTGTTCGATCCGTCCGAGAGTAATATGCCGAAGAAAAGGGGCCGTCCGTTGGGTTCGACCAAGAGCAACGGCTACAAGAAGTTAGTACCCAATCCGGAGGAGACGTCCAGGTCGGAAACTAGGGCAACGCAAAATGCACGATTGGTGGAAGGCGGCGTTTGCTCGGTGTGTCATGTACAAAACAAAAGGGGACCCACGGAGAAAATGATTTCATGCCGAGAATGCAGTAATAAAGGTACGTTTATAACCTGTAATTAATTTCTTCTTATGAGCTCAGAATATGAAACTAAATTACACTTGTTTGTTTACAGCACATGCGAGCTGCCTTAATGGTGACGATATGATGCTGAAAATGTATCCTGATAATTCATGGCAGTGTCCACATTGCAAGACGTGTGTGGTTTGTTTTGAAACATCAGATGCTGTAAGTTTTCTTAACATTTTCGAGTTGTAAATATTTTTGTTTTTAAATTATTTGAGTTACTCAACAAGTATTGATATTTTCAGGGAAATTTGGTGGTATGTTCAATATGCGCAGATGCATATCATAATGCATGTCACTCACCTAAAGTTAACGATAAGATTAAGTCGACAACAAAGTGGCTGTGTAATAATTGTAAGGTAGCAGACGAAACGGCTGTGGATAACTTCAAGACTGGCTGCAGTATTGAAGCAACAGCGACGAATGATGCTATGAATGGTAAGCTTATTTTCCCAATTCATTGTTTTTTTTTTAATTAATGTGTTGATCGTATAATAGACGAAACACCAGAAAATACAGCCCAGAGTCCGGATTTGTCAGGAAATTCAACGCCACATTCACAACCTGTTTCGACACCTTCCAGCCCAACGTTGCCAACGCTTAGTCCACAACTGAATCATAATGGAATTGATAGTGGTTTGGGTTCGGATAGTAAATGGGACATTGGGGGAATGAAGAATGAGGTTGACGACGATGAGGACGAAGAAATGGATACGATTGATGAGAATATTGATCCATCGATACCTGATGCAAGTAATTGGACGCCTGATGAAGTTGCTCAGTATTTTGCTGAATATTTTCCACAAGAAGCACGTGTATTTAAAGAGCAGGTATGTTTTGAAGAATCTTTAGATTTAGATGAAATCGACGTTTGTCGTTTCGGTAGCCATTATATAGTTCACAGTACTGGTATTTATCGGTTATTAATATTCAAATTCGATTGTGCTCAAATTGGGTTGTCTAAATTTCACTAAATATTGTTAGATGTTGGCAGTGGTAATGCCAAAACTTGAATGTGTCAATATTTATCTCTTGTCTTATTGGGTAAAATTCTCTTCTCCGAGGGTCTTTCGTGTCTTGGTTGTATTTTATCTATAAGCGCTGTCTAAATCATCAGTTTTTTTATTGATCTGAAACTCATAGGTTAGGATTTCTGGCATTGGGATTTATAGTCCAGGTTATTAACATTACTCTGGAGATAATTTGGTGTCAATATGTCTGTGGAGTTGATTGCTATTTTAAAAGCAATTAAATATGCACCAAGAAAGGATTTGTGGCCTGCGGTTATTTTTTCTGATTCAAATTCTGTAAAGCTTTTAGTAAAATTGAAGCGTCTCTTAATACATCGTCTTTTGTTTCAATTATAAGAGGTCTTTTATTAGCATTGCCACAGATTGATTTTTGTTGGAGTCCTGGACAAATAGGTATATAGGGTAATAAGGTCTGATAACAATATGCCTTTATATAATGAAATTGAATTACTGACTTGAATTACTGTTTTTTGGTTGCTATTTGTTGCGCCATAATCGGGCCATTTTATTTAATAAACTCATTGGTATTGGTGGTGACTACTGCCGTTTCTCAAAGACAGAGAGTCTTGCTCACATTACCAAGAAATAAGCTGGTTCAAAGGACCATGACCCCGAGAACCAATAATCTTCGTGAAACAACAATATTTATCTCTTCTGCCAATCGGGCACAATAAATGTATAAACCGGGTTTATACATGCTTGAACATTGTATATGAACGCTTTACATGTAGATGGCGGTATAATCGCCAAAAGTATCAAAACATATGCCGCATATACTCGTAATATTGATAACTATCTACCTGAAACATAGATACTTTATACTACAGATATATTTTTGATACTCCTGAACACTTACCAAAGTTAGTTTCGTTTAGAATAATAGTTGATTATATAAAATACAAAAATATAATTTCGATTCCAGGAAATAGACGGACACTCTCTCCTTCTTATGCGACGCATGGATGTCCTCAAAGGATTAGACTTAAAACTCGGCCCTGCCCTGAAAATCTACAGACACGTCCTGCGACTTCAGTACAGACGCGATGATCGTAAACTGTACTGGGTATAAACTACAACAAGTTGTCCATAATAAGTCAAAGAGCTAGGTTGACCAACAGTTAATTTTTCAATAATTTCTATTTAAATTTGATTATTGAATAATTTTTACAACGGCATTTGTTTAACAGCATTTGAGCTATTAAGGGCTGCCGATTTCAAGTCTATAATATGCGATAATAACAATCTAGTGATAAGCGTTATTGTTGAAAAGATTTGTACATAATAGAGACTATACTGACGGAATGTAAAAATAAAGGAGGAGTATTTATGTTGCATGACGAAGTTTGATTTGGTACAGCTCTCCTAAAGTCGAATTTAGAGCATTATGATGTTTTCAGCGACAGCGAGATTGAAGAGGAAGTTCTCCATCGTCGGCGCGAATTTGTTAGCATGTAATGCATCTATAGTGACCATAGCCTTGCCGGATGGTGACGTAGAGGCGATCGTTTTCAGTGTGGCGAAAATATCTGCGGTTTTCTCATAGAGTTCGACTTGTTTTTTCTTCTCCGATGTGGATTCTTTATCGTTAAGCAGCGTTGCGACTTCTTTATGCCATTTCGTCATTTGGAAAACATCTAGTTGAAGAAAGTCATTGAAGAAGGCTTAAATTTTAAATATATCAAAGTAGCAGTGTACCTTTGCTGTTTGGAGAGATTTTTATCGAAGGATTACGTAAATTCACAAAAATATCATAAGCTTCAGGTTTGATAAGAACATTTTTGTCTGTTATACCAGCCAGGAAGAAATTTCGGCCCTGCAGTTTAGAAAAAATTTTAATGAAACATTCCACTTGATCAAATCAGAAATATACCTTTAATTCCGACGTCACATTCTTAACATACGGATAAAGATAATCATTAGGATTCCTGACACTTGTTTTCACCAATCTTGTCATAATCTCAACCATCTAAAAGCAAAAACCTTCTTTATACAAACAACAAAAGCGATCATCGACATCAAGTACCTTCATTAAACAATCAACATCATTGTGATACACAAAAACGCGCTTCTTCAAAAGAATTGCATTAAAAATCAAGATTACTTCCATTTCAAACTTATTCACAAGCTCTAAAACCAAATCATAAATCTATAACAAGCAAATATCTCATGCCTATCATGCACTCATGCTGTTATTTTTTTCTGTAAATACCTTCAAATGTTTCATTCATCGATGTCTTACAATTATGCAACGAAATTTTTGATTGGGTGCCATTTTCTTGGATTTTATAGCATCCATTTGTAAATGCACCGAGAAAAACCTTCACCAATTCTATTGGTTTATTAGTGGATTCGTACAAGTGGCAAAGATGACTCCCGAAAGCTTTGTACTTGCTCGGATTGAAAGCTTTTGTGACCAGAACCAGTGCGTAGATCTTTTTAAAGAATTGCAAATCGATGCAGTGCTCCCAAATGTAGATCCATTGTTTATCCACACGATGGTATATAAAACTCGCCTTGCAGCTATTCTCCTTGGTGTTTTCATAGTCTTTGAGGTAGTTTTGTAAAAGATATTGCTTGAGTTTTTCCGAAATGGTTGGATATGTCCACGTTAATAGGTTGTTGCCATTAAATTTCTCTGGAAATTAAGAAATTACTTATAAGTTATACAGGTTTTTATGTCTTGTTACCTATTATGTGAAATGACACAAGATCATATTCTGGTTTCATTGTTTTCAGTTTACGTATGGATTTATGTACACTTCTTTTGATAATAAAACAGCTGATGGTTCGGATGGCATTTAATAATTAAATCTCAATGAAAGCCACTGAGTCACATTCGTATTGATATGAAAGTTGCCTAGCAACTACAAGTTAAGTCACTTTCAGTCACGTAGTGACAAAATGAGGAACTAAAATGTAAAATTCAGACTTTGTTCTGCATTTCATATTCTACATATCAAAGAATGGTATACATATTTAAGCCAGAGATTGAGGAATTATTGAGAATTATTTGCAGAAAACGTCATTTAGAAAAAATGATGTGTTTTAGATTTTTCAATTTTTTTCATATTTTCTGTATTTCTAGGATTATAAATCATACACCAATCGATTCAGCCTGAAAATGTCTTCAAACCACAGCGACAGTTTTTCATTTGATTGCTTAGAATGACGACATTTTTACCGTCAGAAAAATAAATTGCAAATACTTCTTGCAAATATTTCACTTTTATTTATACTTAGCATATTCCTATGTACGCAAATTATATACCATTCGATTCAGAATGAAATTGGCTACTATTTTATACAACAGTTTTTTGATTCCATGTTTAGAAATAATGTTATATATTATTGAAGTGGAGTCTAATAACGTCAACATTACCGATCTCAAAAACTGATTTGTCGTAAACCTTCCATTTTTATTCACATTCCTCTTACTTCTAGAAGTGCATCAATCGATTAAGCGTGAAAATTGCCTTAAATTCCTGCCACAGTTTTTCATTTGCTTTTTTAAAACCGATATTATAACACATGAAAATTGAGTCTATTAGTGACATTTTCACTGTCAGAAAAATGAGTACTTATTCTAAATATTTCACTTTTATTTATACCTAGCTTATTCCTATGTACGCAAATCATATACCATTCGATTCAGAATGAAATTAGCTATATTTCTTGCAACAGTTTTTTGATTACATGTTTAGAAATCATGTTATATATCGATGAAGTTGAGTCTAATAACGTCAACATTGCTGACTCAAAAACTGACATAGATTTCTCAATGATTACACCATATTTGGGCTTCATAGACTATTTCAAAAGAAACTACAATTAATGTAAAATCAATTACTGCATGAATGAGAATTCTACGATTTGTCTATGAGACATTATTTTAAAATAAAGTTTGAATTTCACAATTTAGTTCCACCATTTGGCTGCTACGTGGTACCGTCATGGGTCCTCTTATGGAGTATATGTAGTTGCCTAGTTTTCTTGTGATTGACAATTATCAAGAAATTCAAAATAATTCGCATCGTCAATTTCATTGATCAAGTTTTATTCTTGCTTTACCAATATTTAACAGGAGCTTTTCGAATCCGAATGCTTCAAACTTCTGCCATAGTTGCTAGTTACATAAATATCTAATCTCCGAAGGTTAACCTCAAACTGCAGCCTTTGCTTTCTAATAAGATCGCTATAGAATTTCTAATAAAACATAAAACTTGATAATTCACTTGCATCGATTCCATTGCCAAGTCTATAACATATAAGCAAATGCATGTACTTCAGCTTTGACTGTTAAAGTATTGCAGTATTCAATTTGCAAGTTGAACTACGAACTTAGATATCAGCAGATTAAATTTTGTTTTAGAACTTATATTAAAACGGTGCGTTGTCTATTATTTCATTAGTTCAATCCATGTCGTTGTAGTCGCAACATGATGTTTCTATACTGCGTTGTTATACTTTCAATTGCATCGCAAGTTGCAACAAATCAGTGTTCAACAAAGGCAACTCCTTTCATATGTTCCATTACATGCGAAATTACTGAAACTTCAGTAAAACCAAGCAAATTGGAATATGAAGAGTGTCCAGGAAGTTATTCGCCTTCTGACACAGAATTTACTCTTAGAATCACGGACAGCACCTTTGAGAATTTCACCCTAAAGCCGCTTTTCGATGATATGAAATGCAAGTACAGACATATTCGCATTACAATGAAGAATTCGACGATCAACGCAATGGCTGACCTTGCTATACCAAGTTTTGCTCAGATAAATGGACTAATGAACTATTGTAGTATTGACTATTCATCTGTATTTTTACAAAATAATACATTCAACAGTGTGCAGAAAAGTATGTTCCTTGATCATGTGACATATAAGATGAACAAATGGAACATTTCAGGCCATTACATTATTTATGAACCTATTAATGAAATGCTTTTGTTGGCAAATATGAATCTCACCGGAATAGATCCGGCAATTGGTCAATTTAATAAAGTGTCCTACCTGTCGTTAGCACAAAATAATATTCGAAACACCGATCAATCATTTATGCTTCTTCCAAATATTTACACTTTAAATTTATCATCAAACCACATGGAATCACTTGGTTTAAGAACATTTGCCGGATTGATAAAACTTCATTCTTTGGATGTATCCAATAATAGGATTTCTAGTATCACAGAGGCTTTTAGTAATTTAACAAACTTATTCACGTTACTTTTATCTGACAATAATTTAGCGGAGATAAATTTCAACACATTTGTTGGATTACAAAGACTCACAAAGTTAGATTTGTCACACAATCAAATAAATGAAATCAATCACGCATTTATAGATTTAGCAAATTTACGCACGTTGAATCTGGCCTATAATAATATACAAAGTTGCAATTTTGAGACATTTACAGGATTGACACGTCTTGAAAGATTAAATATTTCGCATAACTCGATTAGCAATTTGGATGGAAAGTTTGCAATACATCTTGTAAATTTGGAAAGCTTGGATGTAAGTTTTAATCATTTGGAAATTTTAGACAATGCCATATTTGATGACTTATCACATTTGGAAATAATTAATATTGATGGCAATCAGTTAAAATGTGATCAGCTGGTTGAATGTACCAGAATATTTAATAAAAATAAGATACAATCAGTTTTGGGTAAACAGCGAGATGGAATTCATTTTAATGGCATAGCATGCGATAATAATCCCATTACAAATGCAGAAATTGGAATAAATGAACTTTCATCTGCCATAAATAATAATGATGCGAATTCAGAAGGTATTCTAAAGGCAATTTTTGGAAAACATAGAAATGACACCGTAAATGAAATATATTTACAGAGAGCTTTTGATGAACTTAAAAGTCAAAATAAACAAAATAGTGAAAATTTGGCAAAAATAATGCAGGCACAGATTAATCAAATCATGATTATGTTTATTATTGTATTATGTTTATTTATCGGTACTTTGTTTTATTATAATTATGCTAAAATTGTAAATATACATCATTGTAAACAAGGAGTGAGGTCGGAACATAATGAGGTAGAAATGAAAGAAAATTTATTGGAATAATAGAATCATTATGTAATTGTAACTGCTTTATTTTACATTTTGTAACTGTTGGGAAATGAATTGACCTGCAACCCACTATACAAATGCATCTTATGCAATACACTGTACACTATATCTGTAACCTAGAATTTAGTTGTTTTGAATACATACAAATACATTCTTGTCTAGTAAGAGCTTGTGCACACACCTCATTCTCCTCACACATACCACGTTTTATACATTTCAGGATATCCAACAACATCTTGTTCTCCACTATTCTAAACCAACAGTAATTATTGATATGTTTGAACAATAAAACAAGGAATAAAATATAAATAAATTGAAATTTTTGGAATAATTTGTTAATTAGTACATTACAAAACAAGGGCAATAAACTGCATATTATGCACGGACAAACGCAACACTCTGCGTAGTAACCACTTTTAGAGATGTCAAAATAAGTATCGGTATCGATAAGTATCGATACCACTTGTCGATACTTATCGACTTTATCGATACTTTAATTTGCTATACTTATCGATAGTATCGAATTGGTCATTTTCGATACTTTTTGACATGACCCCACACTGAGGCCATCTGTTAATTACAACCAGCAATTAGAATGGTGAACGTTCTCTGAACAAAATTTCGATACTTCCCTACAATGCAAATTTATTTGGTGATCCGTGGGGTCACACATGTGAATATGTCTTTGCGACAATAAGAAACGGTTTCTTTCCAGCGACATCTTTAATTGAGTTTGAACATTTTTATACAATTCAAAATGCTTTAGGAACTTTTACGTATTTCTCGAATTAATTCCTCCAGGAACCCGTCAATGTAGGAAAATATGTGATCAAACATCCTTGCACATATTTCGGGCAAGCCTCATAATACAACCACTGCATATTTAGAAAGCGCGTAATTACACCAATAGTTCTATTATCGATTTAAAAATAAACGATTTAAATTGACACGGTGATCCCTTGTTCAGGTCCTACAATATTTGCAAGTTGCACTATGACCTTGTGCTATCAGCAGATTAATATTTACAAATATGGCTAACCAGAGTATTTGCCAACAATTAATCAGTTCCTTACATATCGCAGTAGCGACAACATGATGTTACTATACTGCATTGTGATATTTTTAATTGCATCACAAGTTGAAACAAATAACTGTACAACAAAAGCATCTTATCACTGTATTATAAGTTGCAATATTACTGAATCTTCCATAAATCCAAGCAAATTGGAAAATGAAGAATGCCCAAGAAAATATTCCATTTATGATACGAGATTTTATCTTCAAATCACGGAGAGCACCTTCGAAAACTTCACTCTACAGCCTCTGATCGCTAATATGGGATGCAGATATAGACATATTGAAATTACCATGAAGAATTCGACGATCAACGCAATGGCCGCTAATGCTCTTCCAAGTCATTCGAAAAGAAATGGAGAGAATTGTAGAGTCGACTATTCATACATATTATTTGAAAATAATACCTTCAATAATGTGCAGAAAAGTATGTTCCTTGAGAATGTATTTTATAGAACGAACAAATGGAAGATTTTTGACAATTATATTTATTATGAACCACGTAAATCTGAACTGACCTTGTCAAATTTGAATCTCACCGAAATAGATCCGGTAATTGGACAATTTAATAAAATATTATTCCTATCATTAGCAAATAATAATATTCGAAATACTGATCACTCATTTGAGGTAGTACCAAATGTTTACTCTTTAAATTTGACATCAAATCGTATGGAAACACTTGGTATGAGTTCCTTTGCTGGATTAATCAATCTTAATTCATTAGATGTGTCTAAAAATAACATTTCCCTTATAACTGCAGCTTTTAATAATTTATCTAACCTAACAACCTTGGTTTTATCTCATAATACTTTGACAGAGATAAATTTCAATACATTTGCTGGATTAATGCGTCTCAAAAGTCTTGATTTGTCACATAATCAAATAAACGAAATCAATCACGCTTTTATGGATTTAGCAGAGTTACGCACATTGAATCTGGCTTACAATGATATACAAAGTTTCACTTTTGATACGTTTACAGGACTGACACGTCTTGAAACATTAAATATATCGCATAACTCTATTATGAACTTAGATGACAAGTTTCCAATTCATCTAATAAACTTGGAAAACTTGGATGTGAGTTTTAATCATATGGAAAATTTAGACACGGCTGTATTCCATGATTTATCACGTTTGAAAATAATTAATATTGATGGCAATCAATTTAAATGTGGTCAGCTGATCGAATTTACCAAATTTTTTATTAAAAACAAGATGAAGTCTGTTCAAGGCAAACAACGAGATGGAATTCATTTCAATGGCATAGCATGCGATAATAATACAATTACGAATGCTGAAATCGGAATAAATGAGCTTTCAGCTACCATAAATAATAGCGATGATAATTTACGGGGTATTCTCAAAGAAATTCTGGAAAAACATGGTAGTAACACCGAAATAAATTTACAGATTATTGATGAATTTAAGAATCAGAATGATTTGAATAGCAAAATAATGCAAGCACAGATGAACCAAATTATAATCATATTTATTATTGTACTATGCTTATTTATTGTTACCTTATTTTATTATAATTATGCAAAAATTGTTAATATAAAAAATTGCTCACATGAAAGGAGGTCGGAACATTGGGAAGTAGAAATGAAAGAAAATTTATTGGAATAATAAAGAAAATGTAATAGCAATATGTTTTTTTTTCTTTCGTAACTGTGGTTAAGTTTCTTGGTTAATATTGTAAATTTGAGTTTGGGGAAAATTATTGTTGCAGTATAGATATATAAATTGAAGTTTTATGTTCATTATTGGTTGCGCCATCTATCTATCAAGTAGTAAAGTTTACTCACAACATAGGTACAGATTTCTACACAAGGTTTTGAAGCAGAGATTTGCAATTAAGTAACTTTACAAAAGATGTCGATGGTTGACGAAATATTAACATTTGCAGATTATTCTCACTTTTATAAAGTATATACCCAAACATCTAAGATTTCAAGTTGTAAGAATCCAGTAAATTGCACATTTTAATACGTTTAACAGGTAAGGAAGATAATTTGTTTATTTTCTACAGATTTCTACAGGAGCGTCTGAAGCAAGTTATGTACCTGGTTGTATTGACTTGTTAAGTCGTAGTGTAGGCAACCCACAGAACACAAACCTTAAGTCTGCCTACCGTCATTGTTTAAATAATTTGTTTGCGCAAGTTCTCGCGCATCTCCTTCCACTTGAATTTGTGCTCAAGAGTTATTGAGTTGAGTATTTTAGAATTACTTACTTACTGACCCACTTATACACATTAAAGTTGTTACATTATAGTTGTTCTTTCAAGTATCAACAGTAAGAGAAAGGGTTCTCATGAAGTATCAACATTAAATTGAAGATTAAACTATTACCGCCAAAAGGTAAATCATTTGGCAACCATACGTTTTTGGTGCTCGGGGTTCCTGATAAAGGTCACCCTGAAAGCCATCGCGTATAACTAGCAGAGCTTTACAATTCGGCCACTGTATAAAAGATGTCACTGGTAGTAAGAAATTACCTGTTCAAAAATGTTATTTATAAAATATTTTAAACAATAGTCTTGGCACGATGTTCCTGAAAAGATCTATCCGAATAATTTTAAAAAATGAGTAAACTTCTAAAAGCTATAAAATGTTAAAGAGATGAGTAGTTTTCAAATATTAATTTATTAAACTAAAATATTGTTCACTTAGATTTTGGTAGAATAAATAATGACACAACTTTCTTTCATAACTATGTATTAAACAAATAATAGTTTATTAACATCTGTCATAAAATTTCTACATAAAATACTTAAATTTCAAGCAATAAACAGTAAATTACAACATATTTAGTCCAACATCACCCTCACCCACATCCTCATCATCATGTTCGTCAGCATTACTTCTCACCATATTTCTACGTGATAAAATATTTTTCAAGTCACTCCAGCTCGTAAAAACTTTCAACAACAAATTAAATATCATAGACACCATAATAATAAACGCAATTACAATGAAATACACCACAAATTGTTGTATTATTACAATATTTGCCGTCTCAATATTTTCCCCAGTAACTTGTCGAATATTTTCCCGAATCTCTTGAACCAGACTTGAATCACTATCATCATAAACATCCGTATTATTAACACATATAGTCCCATGAAAATTAATACCATCCCGATGGTTCCCTCTCACAGACTTAATTTTTCTTTTCAAAAAGAATTTAGCATATTCCAACAATCGATGACAGTTTATATTATTAGCGTTTATATCAATTAGATCCAATCGTGGCAAGTTATCAAATAAAACCATGTTAAACTTCTCCAGCTTATTAAAACTAATATTAAAATTCCGTAAAATTGGAATATTGACAGGAAATTTCTCGTGTATCATAATAATGTTATTGTGGGATACATCTAAGATTTCAAGATGAAATAATCCAGTAAACGTATCTTCATCACACATTTTCAATTTGTTGTAAGAAATATTTAATTCGTTTAACCATATTAAGTCAATAAAGGCATTATTTATCAAATTTATTTGATTATGAGATAACTCCAAAGATTTTAGATGCTGCAAACCAGAAAAAGTATTATAATCAATTTCAGATAAATTATTATTTGCTAAGTTTAGAGTTTCCAGAGCTTTCATATCATCAAAAGCGTTTTTAATTGTATTTATTCGATTATTAGATAATTGGAAAGTGTTTAGATCATATAAACCAAAGAACATATCATATTTTATTACAGTTATTTGATTACTATTTAATTTTAGTATTTGTAGTTTCTGAGTAGCATTAAAAGAGTTTTTAATCAAATTTATTTGATTACTTGAAAGGTCTAAGGTTTTCAAATGTAATAAACCATCAAATGTTTTAGTATCAAGCTGAGTTAATCTATTATGCGATAAATTTAGACTATGTACATTATTTGTTTTATTAAACGCCTGTTTAATTAATTTAATTTGATTGTAAGATAAATCTAAGTTTTGAAGATGGATTAATCCAGTCAATGTGTTGCTATTAACAAATTCCAAGTTGTTCTTCGTTAAATTCAATGTATTCAAAGACTGTACATCGGCAAATGACTGATTAATACTAACAATATTGTTATTAGCCAGTGATAAGTGGTTCAAGTTCTTAAAAATACCAAATACCTGGTTAATTTGCGTTAAATTTTTCCCTGTCAAATCAAGCTTGCCGTCAACCGACTTATAATTGATGATATCGTTTAAAATCTGCCATTTCTTGTTATCTAACACGACAATATGGTCAAATATTACATTGTTGTATCTTACAGAGCATGACCATCCTTGGGTTGACAGAATACTGCTCGGAAAAGCATCCGAAGGCATTGATTCGATGGTAGAATTGATGATAGTAATGTCAATACGTCCATAATTGCAGGCAATGTCTGTTGAAATTAAAGATGCAAGGGAGAAATATTCGTACTTGCTGTTCGTGATTTGTATGTTGAAATTGTTGTGGTATTGTGATGGACAGCCATCATATTCTAATTGGCTTGGTTCGAAGATGATTTCAGTAATGTTGCAGGTTGTAACGCAAGGCCATATGTTTTGGCCGTTTGTTGAGCATTTAGTTGCTGAATTTCGGGTTATATTCATGATAAGATAGAGTGGAATATAATATTTTAGTGGTATATGGTTAAATTGCATCTTGTAGAGTCAGGTGCAATAATTGTACTAAGTTTTAATAGGAATACGGAAGAGTATAGAAGTGCCTCACATATTGATGGAATTTGTTCAGTAAATTGCATCTATTTATTATTAATAATGTTGCATTATAAAGTACGATTATGCTGTCATTCTACTAAAATATAATGATAATTATTGGATAATTGATATAATTTTGATAATTACTGTTATAAATCTTCTAATTTTATTCATAATTATAAGTAATAAAGTAGAGACTTTATATAATTGACGGAGTCGACTGTCGGTTGTAGATAAAACATGTTGAATAATTTGGAACAGAAAAAACTTTGCCTAAAAGTCAAGTTCTTCCAGTTCAAAATTAAATTTTATAAACAGATTGAAGGAGTTGCCATGGGAAACTGTTTATCGCCCATACTTATGAGTCATTTTGAAACAAAGTTGTCGGCAACGAGGAATTATATCCTCAGAGTTTGGTTAAGATATGTTGTAGACATGTCAAGAAAATATCGATATTAATAAATATCGATATATCGGCCTCAAAATTTCGATATTTATCGATAATTTCATTTTTCATAATATCGATACATAGATATCGAAATTTTTGGTATCGTTTTGACATGACATTGATATAATCGCCATCTGAGAAGTATTCTGAGAAGTTCAAACTTGGCAGTTTAGGTTCAATATAATAATTATTAATCAATACCGATGCATCTTGAATGAAATTCAGCGTGAAAGTTGCCTCCGACAAAGTATCACATCATGTCACTTAGGAAATTTGGAATAGGCCGATAAATAATGCCTGTTAAAGCGAGACGACGTATCACTACCAATACTTTAATAGGATTTTAAAAATCGGTGACTGACCGTTCGGTGCAGCCTGTGTGCCGCTATTGGTAGCGTCTCTGCTTACGAAGCGGAGGGTTGACGGATCGCGGCTTGTTTTTCAAACTTTTTTATTTCTAAATTCACACTCAGAAAACCATCTGAGTTAATGCTCTGTTAGTTTCATCCCGATCGGAGCTAGTGAAAAATTGGTCAAAAATTGCATTTTGAAACCGGTCATTTTTCAAAATATCTCGAAAACGACAAAATCGACCCCCATGCCCACCTGGGCAGCACAGTTGGTAGTGCTTCGGCTTACCACGCAAGCGGACGGGGTTCGAGTCCCCGGGGTGGGCA
>JAODAC010018932.1:0-20037 GCA_027575185.1 Mimaenictus wilsoni | reverse complement strand
ATCAAAATCGCTTTTGAAACAAATATATTTGCATGTTTTTTCGTAATTTTAAGGCGAAAATGCTCTTCTAATATAAAACTGTATAACATGCAATTTTAACGACTTCTTGAAAAAACTCAACGTCGTATTCAAGCGGTTTTTATAAACTTTGCAAAACCTTTTTTAGCTTTCATTTCCTACCAAATTATTTAATTTTGCTCAGAAACTAAAGTGTATTGGGATGAGCATCTAAAAAGGCGAGTGTTCTCTTGACTACACTACTGATGTTAAACTAAATATACTATTATCGTTTAATCATTATTTTCATAATTCGAAACTCCAGTAATCGTAATTACTGATTGATTTTAAGCCTGACACGATATGACACGATAACAAATAAGATACATATGTTTTGGAATGAAGATTAGAAGTTATATTTGAGACATTATTTGATTTCTGATATCAATTAAGCCTGTGGATTAAACTTTTTTCAGTTCAAACTTCGTATTACAATCAAAATTCGGAATGCCTATTATCATAGTCTTCTGGTACTATGTCCAGCATCAATGCTGGTAGGTCCCAGATAGAGGAACATGTAGTACTAGTAGGGAATATATCCTTTGATATTCCTAAACAACTTTATTGAATATTCCACCTCGAGATTTATGAAATGGTATAGCACAGGCTGATAGTGAAGTAAAATTTCGCATTCATGGCAGTAGTAGATGTGCATTCAACGAGACACATGCGCAACTTTTGCGCGCCCTAGGAAAACGCCACATAAATTTTAAAAAATCTTAAAGGGTTAAATTAAAAAGAAATAAAAAGTAGCTTATATCTCAAGTTGAAACAATGCACACACTAAAAATAAAGTAAAGGTAAAAACGGATTGTTGGTAATAATAATGATAAGACCTAGCTCCATTAAAGAAATACATAACAATACAGTATATTTCTATAAATAAATGCAATAAAAACTAACCAAACGGAAAAATTACAAATTGCATCGCCTTGACCCTAGTCTCCATCTGTCTATTGCCCAGCCTTCCTTCTTCTTTACTTCGCCACCAAGATTACCGAGACCCTAGCCACCCCATCCCCCCTCTCTCTCTCTCCCAACCACCCCTTATCTCATTCACACCTCCTCTTAGAGCTACTGCCCATCATTCATTCCTACGCATCCCCACGTATCATAGCGTATTCCGCACAACCAACACTTTCTGTACCCTTTTCCCATCCAGACCTTCCTCCCTGTCTTTTCCGAAACACATCTAACTCTGGCCACCGCTTGATACCCTTGATTGTTAGTATCTGGCCGATAAGTCACTTAAATTCACCGGTTTACTCCTCAAATCAAGCGCGCGCATACAAATTTTACTTGAAAAATAAATTGTAACTAATTTTACAAATAATATTGTCTGTGGTTTTTAATGATAAACTGCTTTAACTGTAATTCTAACGAAAAGAAACCACATGCACTTTAAACCTGTTGCATAACACGTCTACTTGTAATCAAATTACCATTTTACTGGACGTATATCATCCACAATTAATTGCATTTAATCGCTTGACGTATATCGTTGATTGCATTCGTCGTACATCTATAATTTCTGATGCGCATATTCGTTTATCAAAACACGTGTTGTTTGCTTCAGTAAACAGGCCATGATTGTACCGCACGAGAGTTGAAAAAACTAATTGTTGCCGCCCATTATCAGCAACTTTATCAACAATGTAATATTGTTGCTAGAGAATTGTAGAACGTGTCAATGTTACACCTCATTGTATGGTACTATAAATAAAAATGAGCACAACGAAGGAATTCGCAAAGTAATATCTGCCAGAAGTGAAATGTAGAGTAAAGTAATTATACGAACTCTGATAGTAATATTTACATTTTTTTTCTAGCAACGAAATGTTAAAAAGTCTATTCTAGCAGCAGCAGACGATAACCAAAAATAACATAGGTTATCTTATATAACGACCAGGTTAGATGCATTTGGGCGAACTGTGATTAAAGCGGTAACGAGCTATTAACATTGTATTATATTTGACAACGTAATAGCATATTATATCATGAGTATGAGATGGTATTCTTAACTCATACGAGTGGGGAAAGGGAATTCCATGCCAAATGTGTTTTTCTACTCCTATTGCAGCATAATGTACACATTTCATTATCTTTTTATATTATGAAATTATTATTTTTATACGTAGTATAAATTTATTTTCTCCATATCGTAGAAAAAGTGTAGTTCCTAACTCGCGTGATTATGATATATTACTGTGGAAAAAGGTACTATGCCATACTCGTTGTACACTATACTATCAAGAAAACGATACTGAAATGTGTACATTATACAACACGTGTAGAAAAACCTAAATTAACTTGGCTTCTGATAAACTAATTGTATTAGGTTTATATTAGATAATTCCAGAAAGTTTTAAGAAAGTATATATAAGTACAGTGCCATTTGTTATGTGGCACTGTTATGTTAAGGGAAAATATACAGCATGTAAGATCCAAAAATAGATCTTTCATTTGTTTCGTAAATATTCTTATCTTATAAATGATTGAAGCAAGTTTCAACTAAAAATTCCAAGAAATGACAAAGCTATGACCGAAAGTTATTTATTGGCTGCTTCATCCATTAACAAGTTTTTTAAGACGTTTCACTCAAAACCATGTTTTTGAGTCGATAAATAATTAAACCTATAAACTTGTGGTTATTGGATACATAATTATCTAGTCTTTTGTCATAGATTTTTTAATTTATTTTTTATTGGTTTCTTGTTAAAAACAATTGTCCCTTGAAAATGGCTAGAAAAAGTCCAAAATCTCGCCATTTTGAGAAAAATTGATATTTTCAAAATCGGCTGCCTGTGAGTCAAAGACTAGATTATAATCTATTTTAGTAAACTTCTTGTTTTTTTTGTCAGATGATTTTTCATGAAATGTCATTTGTTATCGTTTTGGTCGTGTTTTGGCGACACTGTAGACAGCCCCAGTACTCCGTCCATTTTTAAATACATTTAACTAAGAAAACTCGGATCCGATATCCCAAATAGTTTCCCTTAAAAGTTTCATGAAATTATGCAGATTGAGAAAGATAATATTTTCATTTTCCTTCCACAGAATCAATGGATTCCCCATTAACTTCAACGACGTTACCAGATCAAAAGTTCATCGACGATGATGGCACAATTTGGGGGCTCGTGATGATCGTCTTCGGGGCACTAGCAATCATTATTATCATGTTCCTGATTGCATTATTCATCGACTGTCGTCAGCAGTAAGTTCCTTTGGATTATCACCCTGACAACTTAAGCCTCCGTTATTAGCGTTTGATTTTTACGACATCCTAACCTCATTCCTGAGCAAAGCAAGCGTAGATAACTACTCAAGGATACCTTGTACCATGTCTATATAAACAGTATTTGTCTATAGGAAACTAGCAGAAATTCAACAAGCCAAGCATGTTCAGCACCTTGCACGAAGGAAAAAGATGCGTTTCAAGGCCCCAACACTTGCAAGAACCATCGAAGAAGACACCGAAGGCTTCGCGTGTAAAATGCATACACCCATGTCGGAACCACCTGTGTGAAACCTTTTTCGACGTTAAATACAATTTGTAGGTTATGTAGATTTAACCTCAAACATATAGGAAAGAGATTTTGGGTTTTAAGGTTATCCAAAGAAATAGGTTAGATAAAATAAACGTTTATTCAATTACGTTTACCCAGAGATAAATGTAAAGCAAGGCTAAATAATCATAAAAAAATTTAAATAATTGTAACAATCAAAGTATATCCCCGAATATGGTAAAATTGTTTGCGCCCCACGAAAAATGTGATGTAATGTTTATTATAATAAGTACTTGAGCAACAACTATTTAAAAATTATGTAATTAGTTAAACAATTCTGGATTTGCAACAATTAGCCAATCAATGTGTGTGTTTGTTAATCCTGTATACTCGCCATTGTTTCTATTTATTAATTTGAACCATTGTGTTTCATCAATCAAGACTGATTGTAACAAATATATATAGTCGTGTATGCGTCTTGATAGTTAACCTTGTTTTATTTAATGTTGATCTAACTTAACTTTAACATCTACCCATAACCATGGCCAACAGGGCCATACGCACAAACATTCCACATTCAGCCTGCCGGAAATAAGCTGCCCTTGGATCAGAATCGAATTCTGGACTGATTTCATCAACCCTGGGAAGGGGATGCATGACCACCATCTTCCGCTTGGCACGTGTCATTATCTGAGGCGTGACTATAAAGTGGCCGCATGCCTGAGAAAGAAATTATGTTATTTTAGAAAAGGTCCACCCCGTGTTCGATTACAATTCAAAACTTACATTTTTGTATTCCGCTTCAGATTCAAATCTTTCCCGTTGGATACGTGTCATATACAAAACATCCGTTTCTGGCAGTGCGTCCTCTAGGCTACTGAACTCTTCTTGTGGAATACTCTTAGACTTGATAAATTGAACAATGTGTTTTGGCATTTTGAGATTATCTGGACTGACGTATCTCAGTTGAACATTATACAAAGTTAGAAGACGGGCCAGGGAATGTACTGTCCTTCCATTCTTGAGGTCACCGACCAAGGTGATGGTTAAACCATTAACTGTACCAATTTCCTCACGAATGGTAAAGACATCTAAGAGAGCTTGAGATGGGTGTTCTCCAATACCGTCCCCAGCGTTAATTAAAGGTTTTCTGCAATGCTCCGAAGCTCTGAGCACTGATCCAGGGGTGGGATGTCTCAGAACGACTACATCTGAATATGAAGCCATAACTTCGATGGTGTCTTCCAAGGTCTCACCCTTTTTCACTGACGAGGAAATCTCATCCATGTAGATAACCCTTCCACCGAGACGTTGCATAGCCGCTGAAAAACTGCATGACGTCCTGGTACTCACTTCATAGAAGATGGAAGCCATAACTTTTCCACGAAGAATGTGATCTAGCGATCTGTCTTTAGACACATACATTCTGAAGGTTTGAGCCACGTTGAAGATATCGTTCAGTTGGTCCTTATTAAACATATCAACAGAGAGGATATGTTTTCCTCCTAGATGATGTGGGTGTGGATGCGGCGCCATCGCGGAAGCAATCGATTCGTTGAAACTCTCTGTGCGCTGACGTCCTGAATATGGTACAGGCAGAGGGGAAACAGCAGTCATCCTAATATCTCCAAAACCTTCATTAGCAAAATGAACCTTAGGGGTTTCCGAAAGAAGATTCTTAAATATCTCATTCGTTTGGCCGTCATTATACATATCATGTTGAGCCATAGGCAAAGGTGATAAAGTTCTCTCCATAGCTGACGACGGTCTGCTCAAATTATGACTAAACTCTCTGTCTATACTTATTGAGAGTTTCTTATTATCCCATTCGCGGACGTTCTGTCCATATCCAGGTTGGGTAAGCACCTTTCCTTCAACATAGGCTACCTCTCCTCGAAGGACCACACGATGCATAGCACCACGTACCTTCTTCCCAGCAAACGGCGTCCATTTGGCCTTACTGTAGGGCATTGCTTCTGGAATTACCCATTCTTCATCCATGTCCACTTCGACGTACGTATTTGGTTGTTCAGGAAGATTAAAGATCCTCTTTGGGTTCTTATAAAACTTATTGACAATATCTTCAATTGTCAGACGACCTTCATGTACCGCATTTAGGAGTAAAGGAAGGATAGTTTCTAAACCAGGGAATCCAGGTGGTGGCTTTGCTGAATTCTTTTCTTCGACAGTATGCGGAGCATGATCAGTAGCAAAACAGTCAATAATATGAAGATTATCCCAAAGGGCTTGTTGATCTTCAAGAGAAGTCAGAACTGGGCGTACCTCAGATTTACCAAAACCAAGTCGGGCCACATCGTCAGTAGACATAAAAAGATGATGTGGACATACTTCACAGGTTACTTTGAGCCCTTTCTCCTTCGCAGCTTTGATAATCTGAATCTCAGATTTTCTAGCCACATGGCATACATGTACAGGTCGATTATGCAAACTAGCAAGAAGTAAAATGGCAGCTGTGGTTTGACTCTCAGCATGCACGCACAATGGCCATCTTTTCGGCCAATTTGCCAAATGCTTCGACCAAACCGTGATGTCCAAAAGTTTGAGAGTCGAGAAGGTATCATTAAGATACATCTTCAAACCGGCAGCTTCAGAAGCCAATTCGGACACCGACGAATGATTATCTTCCGTTGCCCCCATGAATAGAGCATAATCACAACGCGCTTTCTCTTTGGCTAGTTTCTTAGCCAACACCAAAGTATCCTCGTCAACGATTGACGGATTCGTATTAGGCATTGCACAAATCATGGTAACACCACCCGCAAGGGCCGCTGCTGTACATGTATCGAAATCTTCCTTATGGGTTGCCCCTGGTTCCCTCACATGCACATGGGTATCGATAAACCCAGGCAATTTGATCAATGTACGCGAGGTCATGCAATCACAATGGGTTTTCATCGCAGGCGGGGTCTTCCCAACCTGACGCATCGCCTCCACCAGCAATTTCGTACATTTCACATCAGTTACCAGCGGAATTGAATAGTCAATCGCCAATCTACGCGTGCGGTATCCATGCGTCATAAACGATGACACCCTACGGGCACCACCATTCCGCATTGGCAAATTAATGACCAGATCGAATTGTTTCTTCGATAGAAACTCCGCGAGCGGCTTCAACTCCGAGGTGATATCATCAATGTTGTCGAAAGTCCACTGTACCGATTCAACCTGTTGAAGATAAACTACTCTTATCTCGATATTCTACCAACAATTACTGGTTTAATCAATGAACTTTTTTTGATTATTTACATTCCGATTAGGTGAGATATTCACACACAATCTGCGATGCGTGACAAAATGAGACATTCGCGAGTCAGTCGCAATGCTAACGGGACGGTGAGTGCGCAGAGTGTTATCATTCCGCCCATTCGAAATGGGTTCGAGCAGCAGCAAACGAGAAAATGCTACAACGGAAAATAACACCATCGTGGATGAATACTTTGTACCCTTGCCAACAGGAGATCACCGCGAGTGTAAACTGTTGGAGCAACTGCGCAAAGACTACCAAAAGACTCCGGAAATGTTTATCCTCAATCAAGTGCTCTTTTCGGTGATGTTCTTCCACAACTATGAACAGTAAGCACCTTTTGTAAAACTAACTGGTCCTATCCTTAATCCTTATGCGGTACTAAACGAAATAATCGTCAAATTTCGAGAAACAGTTGAATTCGAGCGCGTGTAGTCACTCGAGCGTAATACTAGATTAACGATAAAACAATTCCCGCACTTCAAGTAAACAATTATATTGAGCTCTATCCGTGATGTTTAGACATTAAAATATTGAAATTGTAATAATATTTTTTCGGGAAACTTTTATAATTCCAGAGAACTACTCGACTCAAATCCAACCGAGACCACGATCAGTGTTAAAGAGCTCAGTCTTACTGATGATCTGTTCCTGACGTATATTAAACCCGATGATGCACTCTCCCTGGTCAATAGACATGTGCAATTTTGTGCTGCACATGGTCCTACCAAAGACAAGCCCAGTCCGATAATCTCAAATCGGATTTTCGTAATTCATGAAAATATCCAAGTTGTTGCTGATGCTGACAATCACTATGCTAATATCGACAGACCTTCGTTGACTGCTCAAGTTGTTAAAGCCAAAAGAAAGGGTAAGGTCTCTTGCATCCACTAACAGACGTATATATGTATTTTTTTACATCAGGATACGTGCAATTAAAATATATCGAGGATATGAAGTTTAAGAATTCGGTTTCCTCCAACTCAAGTTCGCTCACCAACAGTGATTCTTCGTCTACGGGTTATGGATCTGTAGCTTACAAACGGATAACGGAAGCTAGGACAATCCGACCTTTACCGAAAATTGTTCCGGGACACAAATCCCTTTATCCAATCACCGAAGTAAAGCGTAAGAATGAAAATGTCGAAGAGGAGCTCTATATTTCGGAATACTACGTAAACTCGAAGAATATGCGGGAGCAGTTCCTTCAGAATTGGCCCCAGGTAGCTCCACTATTGGAAATGAACGAAGAGAACATGAAAACGGGATTTAATTACGAGAGTATATATTGCACCTCTTGTACCAACGATGATCAGTGGGAGATCATCCCAGCAGTGCAATTGCCGAAAGGTGCATATCAAAAGTTCTACGATATGAAATTATCCAACGTAGAGGAAAAAGTAGCCGGCAACAAAAATAAGAAAGTTTTTCCCAACAAAGCCATGCTTGCGAAGATCGTTCATTTGGATCGCCTTGCTATTCCACGTGGTTTCATCTCTAAATATCGTGATGAGGTTAACTCCAAGTGTCATCTCGAATGGGAGTTGGCGCATCCAAAAGTGGAGAAGTTCTTACAACAACAACTGAGTCATACGCACTACAGAATACTTCTCTCAATGATCCTGTTGTTCAAAACCTTCATAGAGCCCAAGACTACTACGCAAGGTGTTATCATTCGTCACTTGGTGATACATCTGTTCTGGGAATTGGAGAAGAATGTGGTAATCAGTGAAACGCGAATGGGGACCAGGTTAATGAAGATGATCGATGCATTTTGCACGTGTCTTTGTAAGGGTGTTCTAAAGGACTACTTCGTTCCTGATCGTAATCATTTCCAAAACGTACCCTCGGAGCACATACACCATGCTCTTATAGAGTTCAGCAGGACGAGGGACGTGCCACTGCAAAACTTCATGGCAGCCATTCGCAATCTTAGATATAGACATGATGCTTTTCCTGAGTTGGATGTGAAGGAACTGCAGCACATTCTCACAAAGTCCTTGATCCCTATGCCTGAACAGCGGAAACCCAAAGAAAAGCGCGTTACTGTGCTCAACTGGGAAGACCGAAAACGCGAGGAACTCATCAAAGAGAGGAAACCAGAAACCGAAGAGAATCTCAAACCAAAGAAAAAGGTGTCTGTTGACTCGATTGTTGAAAGTACTCTTAAGTGTGTAAGTAATAATATAATTGTAAACATGTCAGTCCTCCTACTGTGACTATAACATTTTCGTTTTACTATTCAACAGGAACCCAGAGAAGGTTTGGAGCAAATACGGAGCAAGGACGTGCTTTGTTTCTTTCTGGACCACTACGTCAAAATGGCAACAAGTATGAATAACCTGGGCAATGTAAAACAAGCACGGAGTTATATTCAGCAAGGCATTCGTCTCACCTACCTTTTTCACAAAGATTGCGAGGATATAGCCGTCAGCTACCGCACTGATATCAACTCCTTGCGACAATCTTTCGACGTACCGGATAGAACGCCTCCGGTGACGGTGCCAACTCTACCAGATCGTTCTTCATCTGTTTATGTACCGCACAATCGCCTAATCAACCAAAACTCCATGGATGTTACGAAGATCCATCAACAATATCAAAACACGAGTAGAGTTGTAAGACGCCGATTAGATAGTGATCAAAGTAACTATGCTCGAAGTGAAGATAGTGACAGTGATCAAGTCGTCCTACGACATGGATGGTACCAACGTAAACGCAACGAAAGTGAGAAGAGTTATAAGAGTGCAAGTGATAAAACCAATAGTGCATCGAACAGAAAAAGTGTAATGTTCTCTTCCAATGTGATCCTTCCAAACGGAACTACAGAAGATATTACAGACCTTAAGAACGATATTGAAACAATGAACGATCTGCAATCAGCGCACCGTGTTGATCATCAAAGTCCACACATAGATTCCACGCCACAATCATCAGACAACGAAGGACGGAAAAGCACATCGAGCGAATCAAATATTTATCAGAGTACGCTCTATTTCAAAGCTGAGTCCTCTGATGAAGAAGATTTAGATGGTTTGGACGAAATCTGTAGCGATACCGATGATGACACTCGGCCATCAATTGTTGAAGTGTTTCTTCCGTTCGACGTCGAAAATAATAGAATTATTCTCGGATACAATGCAGATGAGACCTATTCATAGCGCCTCAATAATAGTAAAACTGGGTTAGGTGAAATGCACTTACATCAACGCCGTGTTCGGTGTAAAAGTCAGCAGTGCCCAAACTAGCATACAATTTATATCCCATTTTGTACAAAGTTCTCATACTCGGTAGTAACTCCATTTTATGCTGTAATTTAATATAAAGATTAATTTATTAATCGCTCGCCTTTATCGTAAATACTAACCTTAAAACTTCCAATCGATAATAAGATAGATTTCTGTGGGATCGAGAAACCGGTACTCATCATGGCTTTGACGTAAGCCTCATATCTATTATCACCAAAACAAGCAACCTCTCCGGTGGAGGCCATCTCCACGCCAAGC
This sequence comes from Mimaenictus wilsoni, assembly GCA_027575185.1. Lineage (NCBI taxonomy): Eukaryota > Metazoa > Arthropoda > Insecta > Coleoptera > Staphylinidae > Mimaenictus > Mimaenictus wilsoni. The sequence continues at coordinate 9,703 of JAODAC010018932.1, read as the reverse complement.
ATAAAATCAGCTCCAGCGAGTCGCGAAAACGAAAATTGTGGCACTTTAACACCAACTTTACCACAACCATGGAGTACGTCTACAGGCTCAACTTTTTCTCCTATGATGACTCTTGTAGCCATTGCCACGAAATCATGATCCAAAGTCTTGGATACAAAGGGGAACGATCGGGACACACGAACATTACATTCGATGACCTTCAGATCATTATCCTTCGCAATCAATTGCATATTAAAAGGTCCAGTGACCTCCAAACTAGCGGCTATCGCTCGACAGATTTGTTTGATTTTCATTAGTGTCTCCCTATTGATATCCTGAGGGGGTGTTACTAATGTTGCATCGCCAGAGTGAACTCCTGCGTTCTCAACATGTTCGGATACAGCCATGCAGAGAATTACACCATCACAGGCCACGGCGTCCACATCAATCTCTTTGCTTTCCAAGATAAACTTAGAGATTACCACAGGATGTTCCTTACTGACGTCACTTGCCGCGTTTAGATAGGTTTCTAGATCCTGATTGGAGTGGGCAACGTTCATCGCGGCTCCACTCAAAACGTACGAAGGCCTAACAAGGCAGGGGTAACCTACTTCTTCACAGAATTCAATCGCAGCATTCAGATTCGTTAATTCCTTCCATCTAGGCTGTAAAATTCCAATTCTATCCAACATCCTAGAGAATTTGAATCTATTCTCAGCACCGTCAATAGAATCAGGCGAAGTACCCAAAATTCTAGCTCCGCGGCGATGTAAATCCATTGCTATGTTGTTCGGGAGTTGACCACCCATACATAAAATAATCCCAGCAGGGTTTTCCATTATATAAATGTCCATTACGACCTCAAAGGAGATCTCTTCAAAGTACAGGCGGTCTGACATGTCGTAATCAGTTGATACTGTCTCGGGGTTGTAGTTAACCATTATAGTTTTTTTGGCTAACTTGCGGAGTTCCCTCAGACATCCTACAGCACACCAATCAAATTCCACCGAACTGCCAATGCGGTACACTCCTGAACCAATCACCATTGTATGCTCCTCTTTAAATTCCAAATCATGATCTGTGGCATTATAGGTTAGATATAGATAATTCGTGGTCGCGGGCCACTCCGCTGCAACAGTATCAATTTGTTTGACAAAAGGCATTAAACCTAGATCCTGCCTCTGTTTCCTGATAGCCAATTCAGTGCTCTTCACAGAAGCTGCAATCTGCTTGTCACTGAAACCAATTTGCTTGGCTTTAAGCAAAATAGTCTTGGTCAGAGTACTTTGATTTAATCCTTCCAGTATAGTTGTGTAGTCAATAATATGTTTCATTTTTTGCAAGAACCATCGATCTATCTTGGTAAGATTGTAAAGTTTCTCCACGGTGTATCCACTCTTAAGGGCTGCAGCCATGGTGAACATTCGCTTATCTGTTGGCTCTTCCAACTCTTCGTCGTCGATCTCTCTCAGATATGGGTCGAACCCATTTACGGACTCATCCACCATTCTCAGGGCTTTTTGAAAGGCTTCCTCAAATTTTCTACCAATAGCCATAACCTCTCCGACAGACTTCATAGATGATCCTATTTTCGTGCTAACTCGAGAGAACTTGCTCAGATCCCAACGAGGGATCTTCACAACGCAGTAATCCAAACTTGGTTCAAAGCAGGCTGTGGTCACTCCCGTAACGGAGTTTTTGATATCCGGCAGAGCTATTCCCAAGGACAATTTCGCAGCAACGTAGGCCAACGGGTAACCTGTAGCTTTACTAGCTAAAGCTGAACTACGCGATAATCTAGCGTTTACCTCTATAATATAGTACTCATCAGCGTAAGGGTTCAAAGCATATTGAATATTGCACTCTCCCACAACGCCAAAATGCCGAATCACCTTGATAGCCGTTGTACGGAGCATATTATAGTCCTTGTTTGATAGTGTTTGACTTGGTGCCACTACAATAGATTCTCCCGTGTGTATTCCTAAAGGATCCACATTTTCCATGTTACAAACCGTAATACAATTATCATAAGCATCCCTTACAACTTCGTACTCTACCTCCTTCCACCCTCGTAATGACTTGTCAATTATAAGTTGATCCGAATGGGTTAAAGCCTGCTGAGCCAAACACTTTAATTCATCCTTGTTGTTAGCAAAACCCGAACCTAATCCTCCTAGAGAAAAAGCAGCTCTTGCCATTACAGGATAGCCGAGTTGTTCTGCCGCTTCCAAGGCTTCCTGGACAGAGAAAGCTGCCATACTCGGAGCAACCTTTTCGCCAATCCCAGAAATCCGCTCACTGAATATTTTTCTGTCCTCTGTATCTATAATAGCTTCAATTGGAGTACCTAAGATCTGGCAACCATACTTTTCAAAGATTTTGTTCCTTTGGAGCTCAACGCCACAATTCAAGCCAGTCTGACCTCCAAAAGTCAAGAGGACGCCACCAGGTCTTTCGGATCGAATCACCTGCTCAACGTATTCGGGTAACAAGGGAAGGAAATAGACCTTATCTGCAAGTCCCTTGGATGTTTGAACAGTTGCTATATTCGGATTGATCAAAACCGTTTGGATCCCTTCTTCATGGAGAGCTTTAATCGCTTGAGAGCCAGAGTAATCAAACTCACCAGCCTGACCAATACTAAGACCACCTGATCCAATAATCAAAACTTTCCTGGGTACCTCCCCCAGGGGTTTGAGATTATCAAACCGGAGAACTTCGTGAATACGTTCTTTTGTCGATTTCACGTTGGGATTCTTTATCATGTCCAAGAAAACATCGAAGAGGCATTCAAGATCCTCAGGACCTGCCACATGTTCTGGATGAAATTGCACGCTGAAGTACGGAAGTGTGGAGTGGATGATTCCCTCGTTGGTCTTGTCATTGGCATTGGAAAATAAAGGTTCCCAATCTCGGGGTAAAGTCTTTGGATCAACGACGAAACCATGATTCTGTGAAGTCATATAGCACCTGTTGGTACCGTGATGAAGACAAGGTTGATTATGTCCACGGTTACCATACTTCATTTTGTAACTTCCACAACCAATCGCTAGTGATAACAGTTGATGGCCCAAACAAATACCAAACACTGGAATATTCTTCTTGGCAAGTACTTGTTTAATGGTGGCAATCGTTGCTCCACAGATAGCCGGATCACCAGGTCCATTACTGAGAAACACACCATCATAGTCTTCAGAAATTTTGTGGTTCCATGGTACCAGATCAACACGGGCCCCACGTTGGATGAAACAACGAATTTGATTGTACTTCAGGCCACAATCAATTGCACAAATCTTCGGATATCCATTAGGATTGTAAACTTTAACTTCCTATAAAGTACAGAAAAAAGAACAGTACAAATTGTTCCAAATCTTAAAAATTTATTTGAGGGATACCTTGGTGGAAACTTCTGCAACCAAATTTCGCAGGTTAGGATCTTCAATTTTAACATTTTCGGTCTCGATTGGAAGGTCATATACGATTTTACCAAGGATTGATCCCTTTTCACGGATCTTCTTGGTAAGAGCACGTGTATCAATGCCTTGAATGCCTGGTACTTTTTCCTTCTTCATCCATTCCGACAGAGTTTGATGGTGACGCCAATGGCTTGGTTCGTCACAGTGTTCCCCAACGACGAGACCAGCTGCCCAGATGCGATTTGCCTCAAAAAAACTATACAAATGTTAGAATCCCATAATTTAAGCGAGAACACGTATAATACTTACTAGGGAAGACCATGTTCATCAAGTTTGGCTTCAGGTATTCCGTAATTGCCTATAATTGGGTAGGTGAGAACCAGAATTTGTGCGTGGTAACTTGGATCCGTCAAGGATTCCGGATAACCGACCATTCCAGTTTGAAATACTGTTAAAAGAATATTTGGAAATTTTCAATAATATAAAAACAATAAGTAAAACGTATCATTGAAGACTACTTAATTGATTCGAAATATAATTTTACTGTAAAATTAAGATAAGAAGCAATATCAGGGTTCGCAAAATAAAGAAAGATGATCACATAAGGGGAGGATTGGGAAACATGTCGGCAACCTATGACCTGCGGGTCACCAAATTACACACTTACAAAATTCAACCACGAATTACCACAAATTAGTTGTTTATTAATTACATGTGGGGGGATCGGTACATGTAATTAATAAACAACTAATTTGTGGTAATTCGTGGTTTGTGACGTGAATCAAATATGCCTGCCTGTTAGTAAAGCCCGACTTTAACCGACCCTGGGAAAAAAGCTGCTCTTGTTCTGCGGCAATGTAACCCGTGGCACACCGTGTGGGCAATTTGCAAATTTCAAGTGACCCACTGTTAACGAGTTAGTAAATTCTTATAGACGAAGGGGGGGGGGGGCATTGCTTTAGGAAGGCGGCTACCGAAAACTACAATAAACTACAACAAAATATAAAAGTACTAAAAGACTGTATCGAAATGCAAATATAACAAGGTGGATAAGTGCAGATAGAGGTCCTCTTTCTATACCGGTGGATAGCGATTTAATTATTTTATAGGTACCTCGAAAGTAAAAGGTATCGAGATCCCAAGGACCTATCGTTTTGAACCTTGGGTCACTAATCTGTCATGTGTGATGCCCGTTTCATACATGAGTTTCAACTTTTGAGTTAAGGGAGATCGCTTCCAATTCTCTATTCTATTTGAATACTGCGTAATTTATTTACCGGCGACTGCATATCAGTCCAACGATCATTCATTATTCTTTGTTATTCATATTTTGATTGACTTTGAACAATATCCAAAATAGTGGTTGCCAATCCCGGATGCAGAGGAAACAATTAATTAAATGATCGCAATAATAAAACCTGATAGGGAATCTAAAAATGTGATAAAATATTGCTGGTTTTTAATTGGGAATCGATTAACATACGATTTGTATACATAGAAAGGTGGAAAATATAATTAGAATCTTAAATCGATCTCTGGAAGAGTTCATTTTCTGACATCGAAAATATCACCGTTATTAGGCTTAACTTTTGAGTTATATCATCGATTCTAAGTAATCGATAATTCCGGGTTACAGAATTGCCTGTTCAAGTTAATATGGCAATTCGATTAACTTGGGTTTTCATACAAGTATCCGCAGTATACTGAAAGTTCTGTTTATAAAACCAGAATCAGCTGATCTTGAAACTATATCTTGAAAAATATCGGCGTCCGATACTCAATCATCGAAAGCGGCACGTAATTCTATGCTTTTTACATTCTTCTTAAAATTCTAGGAAATACGATTCACGGTTAATTTTCGCCCTTGAACAAATTCTATACAAACCCAGGAATAACTAGGATTCTTATATTTTATTAACCAACAGAAATAAATAGTTACATGTTAGTCTTTTTATTTTCCACCAGGGGACGCTGAAATCGAGTTTTTGTCCTGGTTTTAAACCAGGCCTTTCACAGCCAAAACCGTAACAGAATAATCCCGAAGATTAACAAAAACCGAAAACCCATAAACAAGCCTAGTTCTAGGTTATCAAATCAAATATTGAAGGAACTTTCACGCTGAATTGATGTATGATTTTGTTTTGGTACACCATTTGTTGGAAAAGACGTTTTTACACGTTACATTTCTCAATAATTACACAACTTTTAGGCAAAAATGTGTATATCAAAACAAACTATATTTAATGAAGAATCGATCCGTAATAGATTGACCATTCTATGATATGTATATTAGAAAATATTTTAGATCAAAATTTGATTTCACATTTTAGTTCCTCATTTTGCCGCTGCATGGTACAATTCCTCTACCAAGGGATTTCTGTGTTTTTTAAAAATTCAAAAATTCAAATCTAGAGTGCACCACACAGTGAGATTCAACTATCAATCATCAAATAACTGGAAATATTTACTTTATAATTATATTTATATTTGAAAATTATTTTGAATTAAAATATGTAAGGAACAAGGAAATCAATATCCTAAAGACGTCGCAGCTTGTGAAAATCAAATAAAACAAAAGAAAAGTTCGCGTTGAAATGCGCACAAATTTTGGCACGGCGAAAATCAAGTGCAAGTGCAGTGGAAAATCGATAAAGGTCATGCAAAAGGAAGCAACAAGCATAGTACGCCGGCTGCGACAAGGCCACGAGTGCGGGCATCCACGTGCTCGACGTTCTAACCTACATGCTGCCGAGCAAAACCGCAACCGTTTTTTTTTTCAAAAAACGTTAAATTAAATGAATGTAAATATACATACCCACTTCGCCGGAGCGTTCACAGCGAGCACCGAAAATCTCACCGGTGAAGACGCTGCCATCTTCCAGCAGGAGATAGGCGACTTCCTTGTCCATGCTCGACTTGCCTATTGCACACGCGCGTACTCGTTATAAACAAAAATACGCAATAGCCGAGCGCACACTATCGATCGCCGCGATTGCAACACGCGCACTGAATCACAGAGTTCCAGCAACGAGCACAAACTTCGCTTGGTTTGCGAGTTTGGTGACGAGCCGTTCCGTTAGAGGAAGGACGTTAAGTACTCTCGCGGCACACCACGATGATGGTGCCCGTCGTGGGTATCCGATAACGCTTATCGCCTGACTTATCTTTTACTGGTTTTTGTAATAGGAGATGAGTTCTGTGGTCGAAAAGAAGCAACTTGTTTCTATACAAAAAGATACGTTACTGCTATTGGTACTTCTTGCGAGAATCTGCTGCTCTGTTTGACCGTCTGTAAAAAGTGGTTGGCTGCGTCTCAACAAGCCGAAACCGGTCTTTGAATATATTTACGCCATTTGGGTTCTTTCTATTCCATAGCCTACTATTGTGAGATTTAAAGGGCTTTGTAACTTTTAAGGGGTGTTAAGCACCTGCTTTGTCTGCACCTACATGTTATGAACTACCTGATTATGATTTGTATATTTTTTGTGACTCAAATAAATATCAACACGTATTCCATGTACCTGTTCCATTTTAAAGGTCAGGGAACTTTAAATTGGATTTGGATTAGAGATTTCTTGATATACCAGTTTTTTCTAAATTTTAAATTTCCCTTGAAAATTAAAGATGACTAAATTATTTTTCTTAAGTTGATTTTATTTGCTATTTATAAGGTAATAATATGGTAATATAAGGTAACTTAACGCAGTTTTAATTAGCGCACCAAATCATTAGGAATCATCCCCTAAAATTCTCCGTACCGGTTAGATTAGACATTTCTTTATATATCGGTTTATTCTCAATTTTAAATTTCCTTGGAAGTCTAAAGATAGAACCAGACTAAATTATTTTTCTTAAGTTGATTTTATTTTACCATTCTATCATGTTCTTTGTACTTGTAAATTAAAATCTAAGGTAACTTCACACCGATTTAATTAACACACCAAATGATATGGGACCACGACGTAATATTCTCCGTATTGGTTTTGCTATCGCGATTTTTTGAAACTCGTACTCACCAATTTTGTCTTTCTTTTCGCCAGTTGTTAGCAACAAGTATTGAAACAAGTCGTCTGCTTTACTTATTCCTGGTTTCTTTATGGAAAATATGATCCCTGTGAAAAAAAGATGCCTGAACAAGTAAGTTGACTGTTGCCGGAAAATAATGGCGGAAAAAAAATACTGTTCAGTTATAGTGAGATGCATTTTCAGCAAATATTTAATGCTAAACTTTCTTTATTTGATTTACTTATATCTATAGAACGTATAGATGGAAGTGCGACACATACAAAACTAGGGGTGTCAAAACTTTGGAAATAACGATACTTTCTGAAACAAGGTATCGATACTTATATATAAAGCATCGAAAATCCTCTTGGTGCCATCTATTAACGGGGTTTTGAAGGAATAACGGATACCATAAGGTGCCTGTCACATACCCAGAGGCGGTACGGGGCGTCGGCTTTATGTTTTTATGCCTGCATTTAAAAGGGGATAAAGCAATTCGAAGAAGTAAAAATCTCGTTTTAATACATTGGTCAGACAAACGAAACTACGAAGCGAAGTCGCCTGACGCCGGCGCCGTCTGTGTAACGGGCGTCAAAGATTCATATATCTGACATAAAAAACTGTATTTAGAATTATAGATCAACAATTCTTTATAGAAACTATAATTTGGATAATTTGAAAATTATTATTTCTTAATTTCTAGATTGTAAACAATATATGGTTTTAGAATTATTTAAAGTATGAAGTATATCCTAAAAGTATAAAAATATGTGGATAATTAAACGAATAATCGCAATTTACACTTAAAATAAAATAGTGTAGTAGTAGTAGTTGGACCTTTATTGGCATTCAGCTTTTACACCATTTTACATTTTACCGCCAATAGACTTCATAAAATAAATAAATAAAACAAAAATATAATCCATAACAATAAGACAAAATAAAGTACATGTGCAACTATCATGATTTTTGAAAATACTCAGGTTCTCGGAAACTCTACATATGCTTCGCCATCCGTGGTATTTCATCCCACCCTCCCTATTTGGTCATCCCTCTCCTCCGTTTCCATTTCTTCTTCACAATTTGTCTCAGTATTGTGACACTCTCCCCTCCCTCTCCCAACCACTCCCTTACCTTCCCCCTCTTACATCCCAAACCATTCTCCCTTCGCAGATACATAGATGTTCCCAGGTATCCACCCCACCTCGACATAACACACATTCCATATATTCGCTCCCCATCCACACCTTTCTTCCTTGTTTCTCACTCCCACACCTTGCCCTGGCCATAAACCGTTTGTCATCGGCGCTCATTCTTTGCTTGGTGATATATTTTGGCTTCTGCCCGATGACCTGAATTAGCCTGTACGCGTAGTTATATGAGCTATTACTTATGTTCTCCTGGCACACCTGTTCTTTCACCTCTCGATTCCTTTCCTGCACCATCCATTCTAACGGTCCCCCTTCCTGCAATATTTCCTCTACCGCAAATTCCGACAAACCAACATGCTCATACTCCTTCCTTCTGTCCACCCTCCACCCACTCACCCCTCTACTAGCACGCCATTCCTATATATCCTTCACCAATTTTCCGCTTTCCATTCTTCTCACCCTGCTAAACGACTCCCATTTAACAGACATTCTCCCTATCTCTTGCATTACAATATACCTGGGAGTGGATCTTTCGAGGCCCAATGCTTCCCATTCACACAGTAAAATAAAATCTTTTAGAAAATATGTTTTAAATTTAAACAAAAATATAATAATATCACATATTTTTACGTCTATCGACCTCTGTGGGTCTTTCCTACTTTGATATGCTCTATTTATTTGTGTTGTTTCTTATTGTTTTTTGTTGTTGGTTACAATTCATACATGTAAGTATTTATACAATTTTTGTTGTTGGTATGAATTGTTTGTGTATATTGTTGTTTCAATGTAGTTCTTGTAGTGAGTTGGAGATGTTTGTAGAGTGATGTGTGAAGTTGGTTGTTTGAAGTAGGGTGTATGTGTGTGTGTGTGTGTGTGTGTGTGGTTGGGTGAGTGTGTGAAATGGTGTGTGAAAAATAAACACACTGTATGGTGCCCGCCCCGAGAACTCGAACCTCGTCCGCCGGCGTGATACACCAAACTGCTACCCTTTAAGCTACCCGGACAGGACAAAAATGTATACTAATTGTTGAGAACGGCGAGGCAAGTTTGAGCCCTTTTTTATATTTGTCGCCATATTATCAATATTTAGTCTGGCGTGAAAGAACTTTTGAACTGTTTAGTCTACACCACATGTTTTTCACGTTTTTTGTA
>JAODAC010018921.1:0-17670 GCA_027575185.1 Mimaenictus wilsoni | reverse complement strand
CAATTTGATACCAAACTCAATGCATTATTTCTTTTACCTTTTCTCCTATAAACACCTATTCGATCATTCATTTTTTGCCATCAGCATATTCCTCATCGAATTTGCAATAATTTTTGTTTGAACATCTCGAGGCACACTCTTCTAGTTTCCGAGAAAATGGAGTGTATATGTTTATTTATGGACTGATGCATCTTACTCGTCGTTTCGAGCTTCGGCACGTGCGGTGCTTAGCCAACCGCCTAAACCGAACTACTGCGTAGGAATAGAATGTTGAAGCAATTAGCAATTGGATATTTTAAGTGTCCCTTGTGCCCAATCCAGCACGATAGAAAAATATTAATTTACCAACTCGATAATCGTATAAGTTTAAATTTAATTTTATAAGAATTAATAAGAATACACGTAAATATTTACACTAATTCTCAAAACAAAAAAAATACTTAAAAAAATGAAAGAAACTCTCACTGTTTCAATTTAATTCAATTATATCCACTTTAAATAAAGTCACATGAATTTTAGTAAAAGTTAATTTGATTTGTCGAAGGTTTTTCGAAAGTTTTTTTCTAACACTTGATTGATTTTACCTCACATACAGCTGTTTGTTCATACAATTGTTTGGATTGTGCGAGCGTACGTTTTGGTTTCGGATGAATACGATTGTTTTAATTGCATGCAAATTTGTTCTGGCTCTGAACACTTACGCCTCAAGCCAACCAACCTAATTCACATCTTGCATTAGGTCAATTCGGACAGTTAGTCTTGGTACCCAGAAGTCCATTGTTTAAATGTTTAAATGCAAGCCTAAAACCAAACAAATCTATTGCTAAAGATAACTTAAGTCAGTCTTACGAATCTGAATCTAGTCAAAGATAATTATTTTTCACTGTAATTGGCAAGACAATTGCATACAAATCACTGCAAACCGTTTGCAATTTAAATACCAATCATTAGCGCATGTCTATTGTACTCGTAATCAATTGTTTTAAACAATTGAGTAATATAAATGACTTTAAAAATTAAAACTATGTTTATTCATGTTTTAAGTCTTTGTACCTGTAAATCTAGGTTAGGATAAATTAAATTAAGTAAAATCTTTTTTTTGCACTTATGACCCGCGGGTCAGCGAGTGACCCACAGTCCTTAAGGACTTAAATATTTAATAAATTAAATCAAGAATGACATATATACTAAATAACTTAGAAATAAATTAATTTAATTAAATAAATTAAGTCCAGTTTTGTAATATAAGAAACTTTAAAAATTAAAACTATGTTTATTCATGTTTTAAATCTTTGTATCTGTAAATCTAGGTTAGGATAAATTAAATAAAGTAAAATCAAAGTTTTTTTGCACTTATGACCCGCGGGTCAGCGAGTGACCCACAGTCCTTAAGGACTTAAATATTTAATAAATTAAATCAAGAATGACATATATACTAAATAACTTAGAAATAAATTAATTTAATTAAATAAATTAAGTCCAGTTTTGTAATATAAGAAACTTTAAAAATTAAAACTATGTTTATTCATGTTTTAAATCTTTGTATCTGTAAATCTAGGTTAGGATAAATTAAATAAAGTAAAATCAAAGTTTTTTTGCACTTATGACCCGCGGGTCAGTGAGTGACCCACAGTCCTTAAGAACTTAAATATTTAATAAATTAAATCAAGAATGACATATACACTAAATAACTTAGAAATAAATTAATTTATTTAAATAAACTAAGTCCAATTGTGAAATATAAGAAACTTTAAAATTTAAAACTATGTTTATTCATGTTTTAAGTCTTTGTATCTGTAAACTAGGTTAGGATAAATTAAATTAAGTAAAATCAAAGTTTTTTTTGCACTTAAGACCCGCGGGTCAGCGAGTGACCCACAGTCCTTAAGGACTTAAATATTTAATAAATTAAATCAAGAATGACATATACACTAAATAATTTAGAAATAAATTAATTTAATTAAATAAATTAAGTCCAATTGTGTAATATAAGGAACTTTAAAAATTAAAACTATGTTTATTCATTTTTTAAGTCTTTTGTATCTGTAAATTTAGGTTAGGATAAATTAAATTAAGTAAAACCAAAGTTTTTTTTGCACTTATGACCCGCGGGTCAGCGAGTGACCCACAGTCCTTAATTACTTAAATATTTAATAAATTAAATCAAGAATGACATATACACTAAATAACTTAGAAATAAATTAATTAAATTAAATAAACTAAGTCCAATTGTGTACTATAAGATACTTTAAAAATTAAAACTGTTTATTCATGTTTTAAGTCTTCGTATCTGTAAATCTAGGTTAGGATAAATTAAATTAAGTAAAATCAAAGGTTTTCGCGCGTATGACCCGCGGGTCAGTGAGTGACCCAACGTCATTAAGGACTTATATATTTAATAACTTAAATCCAGAATGTCATAAATATTAAATAACCTAGAAATAAATCAATTTAATTGAATAAGTTAAGATTTAAATACAAAAAATAAATTTATAAATGTGTAAATACATTGTTATTGTTTTTTGTTTGCAGTTGATTAAATGAATGAAATGTCACATTGCGGTGGTTCTCGGCCGGTAGCAACATGTTGAGATGGATGGGCCATCGCCGGAAGGAACCGACAGATGGCGGGAGTGGCGACGACGCAGTGCCGGACGACAAAATGGCCGACGGTGTTGTGGACGATGCGACGACGACGTCGACGATGGCGACGGAGAAACCCGGCCGCAAGAGTGGCAAACTGGGGATGAAACGCTCCGTGTATCTGCCCAGGGTGGCCTTGAAGAGTGGGCCAGGTGACGGTAATTCTACCGGAAATCCTGAAGTTGGAAAAACGGATCCCAGTCAAAATCAAAGCCAGAGTCAAAGTCAGAGTTTGCATACGTCTTTAGATGATGCGTGGTCTGAGAATTTCTATTTGCGAAGTGAGGATAAATTTAGAGGGTATGTAATTTTTTTTTAAATTTTTATATTTCTACTTTTTAATCTTTTTAATATTAGTCCGGTGTATTCATTCAAGTGACTTAAGTCATATTCAAGGAATTTCATTTTTTATGAAAATATGATGGGCCTAACCAGTCAACTATTTTATTTTGAATTTAGTGGTCGGCAACACTTATGTTGACCCGCGGGTCAACGAGTGACCCATTTAATAATTTCCAGTGAACCAAATTTAAAAATGACCCACGGACGTCTCTTCCCTCTCTTTTGAGACATCGGTAAAAAATGAGCACTATGATGGATTTTCTTGACACCCCTTTTACGGCCTCGATACACCAAACGCTTCTTGGTAGTTTAGATGGTGTTGAATTTTAACCCACAGAGAAAGAGGTTGTCGAAATTTCATATAACCTGGGGATAACAATTTTTAAGAAAATATGATGTCCCTAACTGGATGTGAATCAGTCAACTATTTTTTTTAAATATTTTTTTTAATTTAGTGGTCGGCATCATTTATGACCCGCGGGTCAACGACCGACCCATTTTATAATGTCTAGTGGAGCAAGTTTAAAAATAACCCACGGGGGTCCGTCCCCTGTCTGTTGCGGTATCAGCAAAAAATAAGCCATATTTATTCCTTTGACTTACCCTTTTACGACTTCGATATACTAAACGCTTCTTGATTGTTTAGATGGTGTTTAATTTTAACCCACAGTGAAAAAAGGGGGGGGGGTTGCCGACCTTTAATATAATTGGTGGTAATATTTAGTTACCAAGTCGCGCACAACGAAATATTCTAGAATGTTCTGGAACGTTCTGGAAAGACGCTGAAGGATTTGCGACTTCAGCATCTTACTCGTTGCTTCGAGGCTAGGCACGTGCGGTGCTTAGCCATCCGCCTTAAGTGGATTGCAGCATAGGACCAGATTGTCGAAACAATTAGCAATTGAATGTTTTCTTAATCTTCAATGATAGGGCGGTTTTAGCTACCAATCAGTAGTTTCTGAATGATACTATTGGCTACCTTGAAACGATTAGGGTGTCACCCTTATAATTATAAGCGAGCTTATATGGTATAAGAACCAATCAGAGTATACATAGACATCTTAGGGATATCAAGACCCTTCTAAAATATTCTACCCTTCTTCAAAATGAAATTTAACCAATAATACGCTCAAGAATGACTCCTACAGTTTAGCTAACCAATCAGTAGTTCCTGAATGATTCTATTGGCCACTTTGAAAAGGTGAGGGTGTTACCCATACATCTGCAAGCGAACCTACATAGTCTAAGAACCAATCAGATTACCATAGATACCTTGAGAATATCAGTTAGGGTGTTGCCATAGCGACTCCCTTCTAAAATATTCTCCCCTTCTACTAAAGAAATTTTACCAATAATACGCTAAAGAATAACTCCTACAGTTTAGCTAACCAATCAGTAGTTCCTGAATGATTCTATTGGCCACATAGAAAAGGTTAGGGTGTTACCCATACATCTCCAAGCGAGCCTATATAGTCTAAGAACCAATCGGACCACCATAGCCGTACCTCGTGAATATAAAGCTAGGGAGTTGCCATGACGACACCCTTCTAAAATATTCTCCCCTTCTTCTAAACGAAATTTAACCAATAATATGCTCAAGAATGACACCTCCAAGTTAGCTAACCAATCAGTAGTTCCTGAATGATTCTATTGGCCACTTTAAAAAGGTGAGGGTGTTACCCATACATCTCCAAGCGAGCCTATATAGTCTAAGAACCAATCGGAACACCATAGCCGTACCACGTGAATATAAAGCTAGGGACTTGCCATAGCGACACCCTTCTAAAATATTCTCCCCTTCTTCTAAACGAAATTTAACCAATAATACGCTAAAGACTGACTCCTTCAGTTTAGCTAACCAATCAGTAGTTCCAGATTGATTCTATTGGCCATTTTGAAAAGGTTAGGGTGTTACTCATACATATACAAACCAGCCTAAGAACCAATCAGAAGACCATAGCCGAACCTCGTGAATATAAAGTTAGGGTGTTGCCATGACGACACCCTTCTAAAATATTCTCCCCTTCTTCAAAACGAAATTTAACCAATAACGCCATCAAGAACGATCCCTCCTTTGTTAGAACCAATCAGAAGTCTATTTTTAGTTCTAATGGTGTCTTCTATTGAATCTCTCTCTCTCTCTCTATTATTGTAAGACAAACGAGTGTCAGACAAAATAAATTCTTAAGAATCTTTCTTTTGTTTCCAAATAGATTGAACCCCCTCTACATGGATACCTATAAACGTGGCTTTTCCAGACAAAGCACTCCTTCAGGTGAAAAGTCCTCCAGTTCCGGTTATGGCGGCTCCAATTTGTACAGTTCCCCCAGCGATCATCAACTCTACACCGAAATGAAAACCAAACTCGACGGAGTTTTGGAACAAAACCCCCACTACGTCAAATCCATTCAAGTAGCCAAACGGAAAAATAAGTCAACGCATTCAAGTGGGACTTCCTCAGGGACGCTCAGTACGATTCCTGAAGGCCGCATTGATTTTACCATCCCACGTCCAATATGGCCACAGTACGGGCGGGAAAAACACCAAAGAACATCAGCATTAACGTCAATAAACAACAACCCGAAACAAGAATACGACTCTCTCGTAGACGAAGCGGTCTTACTCTACACGTCCTTAAGTAGTCATCAACCCGAAACTGAACGCCCTGGACCAACCACTAGCACCAAGTCAGAGTTCTCCGTGAAAGACGTCTTGCTAGAATTACTCAATCATGTCAATGCCACGATTGAAGGTAAAGGTGTCCTAACTCCCGAGGAGATGCTCAAGCGAGTCAACGAAAGAATTAGCGATAGTATAGAAGCCCTGAAACATGCCACTGAAGAAGAAATGCGATTATTGTGCATCAATCTGAGAAATTCCAAAAAAGTTGATTCAGTCGTCCGAGCCTTCAGTCATTCGTCGTCTAGTGGGAACTCGAGCCAGAGCTCCCCGGAATGGAGCGGTCCTCGAATTCGGGGACGAAGTGTTTCAATGGAAACTGAAGACATCTATCATCTTCCATCGTCGTCGTCGTCTGGTTTTTCCGATTGTATGTTTAAAGATGGCATGACTGTGATTAATAATACGCATTTGTCGTCGGGGCAGTTGCCTATGTTTGTTCACGAAGATCTGATGAGTGTTCCGAATGGTGTGCGGAATGCCATGATTTACGGCACGCTTTGTCGGAATGGTCGAGGGGGTCTACAGGATGGTGGAAATGTGGGTGGAGCTACGAGTGGGAGTGGCAGTGGCAGTGAGAATAAGATGGTGTGTCGGTTAGGTGTGTCCTGTGGGAAACTTGAGTCGATCTGTGTGGCGGATGCGTGCAGTGAGAAGTTAAGTGCTGGGGGTGGTTGTGACAGGAGTGGGGGTGGTAGTGTAGGACGACAGACCGTAAAACGGAGTTTGTTACGCATTGACGATGAAAAGCCGAGCGTGTGGGAGCAGTATTATGGGATGAATGGTGTTAAACTGCGAATGGAGGTTATGGACGTCAAGGCAGGATGTCAGGATGAGGTTAAAGTTGATTTGAATTATGTGCCTAAACCAACGGATATTCCTATTTTTGTAAGTTTTTTTTTATTTTTATTTTTTTCTAATATTACTTGAAATTTTTTAATTTTATTTCGTTTTCATTGTATTTAACTATATTATATAAGTTTTTTTTTGATATATTCAAATTTTTGTCTGAAACAATTATTCTGAAGAAAATATTTAAGGGAGGGATATACATAAAGTTGTTAAAAAGCTAAGTTTATTCGTCAACATGAATAAGAAGTTAGGGCGTCACTAACCAATCAGACGTCTAGTAACCTCTCGTAATCATCGAAGGGTGTTGCCATGACAACCTCTCCCCCATTTCTAACGCAGCTATTGGTAACCAATGAAACCCCGAGTATTTTACGAGCGTGTGACAAATCGTCGAGCGTTGGCGCTTGCGTTAAGGAGTGCGGACCGTTTTCCCGAATTTGTATAAAATGTGGTAATCGCGACCTTTTTCGTTACCACGCGGCGTTGTATAATGTATCTCTTCCACTCCTTCGAACTTTTCTACCTAGCCTTGTCTGACCAATGAATTTAAACTGAGGCAGTTTGTTTTGGACCACAAAGAACTCAATGTGTTGAAGTCCTTCATATATTTCAGCGAATCTAACAAAGCTTCTGAACATAATAATAAACACTCCACGAACGCATCTGTTTTTTACACTAAGGAATAAACAAATCAAATTTATTTGAAAATTCAGGTAGCCCTACCTCTCGTAATCATCGTAATCATCGAAGGGTGTTGCCATGACAACCTCTCCCCCATTTCTAACGCAGCTATTGGTAACCAATGAAACCCCGAGTATTTTACGAGCGTGTGACAAATCGTCGAGCGTTGGCGCTTGCGTTAAGGAGTGCGGACCGTTTTCCCGAATTTGTATAAAATGTGGTAATCGCGACCTTTTTCGTTACCACGCGGCGTTGTATAATGTATCTCTTCCACTCCTTCGAACTTTTCTACCTAGCCTTGTCTGACCAATGAATTTAAACTGAGGCAGTTTGTTTTGGACCACAAAGAACTCAATGTGTTGAAGTCCTTCATATATTTCAGCGAATCTAACAAAGCTTCTGAACTTAATAATAAACCCTCCACGAACGCTTTTCTTTTTTACACTAAAGAGTAAACAAATCAAATTTATTTGAAAATTCCGGTAGCCCTAACTTTAGTATAAATCATTAGATCGTTTTCGAAAATACAGGAAACAAATAAAATTTGAGCTCTCTTTGCATCCTCAATCAGAGAACCTCCACAAACTTCTATTGTGCCATGAAATTTCCAACATCTCAACTCGGGTAGAAACATACTCACAATCAGTGTATTTATGATTATTTTGGTGGTTGTAAGTGATTTAGTTAACAATAAATGTTTGGTCAGTCATACTCTATAAGTCAAGTACTAAAATAATTTTCGGAATTTCGGGCTGCACTCCTTGGAAATATCTATACATATGAACCTTTATAAATTAACCTAAATTGATAATAAATTTAATTCGTTTAGGTTATCTTTCCTGCAGTGAAAATTATTCGCACTTTTTGTAAATGAAAAATTACGCGTTACTTTAATCAATTTTCTATAATTACGAATGCGGAAATGTCCATGAAGACATTCATCAAAAAGTGATAAAACAAGCACAAAACCAACAAAGTGGCGTAATAACCGTATACCAGTGTAGCGTGTCATATTATTAACATAACCTGTCTAAATCAGTTCTACACGCTTGAAAACCACAATAATGTCTGTACACAAAAAAAAACAAACATCAAGACCGCGATTTTGAACGACACATAACAATTACCGTGACATAACTAAGCAGACAAGTGTAGCTTTACAACTATTCTAATAATACTTCTTATAATTATTTTCATATACAGTTGACAACGCTTAAACGGGACACTTGATAATCCTAAAGAACAGTGCTACGCTGTTGTCGCTGTTTTTATGAACATTAATTTATTTCCCGATGATGCGCGGGACCTGACTTGACAGTATCTTTTCCTTTATAGTTCCTTGAGATCGGGCGATACAAGTTTTTTAGGTTTATTTTCCCTGTTATTGAAAATACAGTACAACTATTCTAATAATACTTCTGATAATTATTTTCATATGTAGTTGACAATGCTTAAACGGGACACCTGATAATCGGAACGATCACTTATTAGGGACCAATCCTAAAGAACAGTGCTACGCTGTTGTCGCTGTTTTTATGAACATTAATTTATCTCCCAGTGATGCGCGGGACCTGACTTAACAGTATCTCTTCCTTGATAGTTCCTTGAGATCTGGTGACACAATTTTTTTAGGTTTATTTTCACTGTTATTGAAAATACAGCACAATTATTCTAATAATACTGCTGATAATTATTTTCATATGCTTAAACGGGACACCTGATAATCGGAACAATCGCTTATTAGGGACCAATCCTAAAGAACAGTGCTACGCTGTTGTCGCTGTTTTTATGAGCATTAATTTATTTCCCGATGATGCGCGGGACCTGACTTAACCGTATCTTTTCCTTGATAGTTCCTTGAGATCGGGCGACATAAATATTTTAGGTTTATTTTCTAGTTATTGGAAATACAGTACAACTATTTTAATAATACTTCTGATAATTATTTTCATATAAAGTTGACAACGCTTAAACGGGACACCTGATAATCGGAACAATCGCTTATTAGGGATCAATCCTAAAGAACAGTGCTACGCTGTTGTCCCTGTTTTTATGAACATTAATTTATTTCCCGATGATGCGCGGGACCTGACTTAACAGGACCTTTTCCTTGATAGTTCCTTGAGATCGGGCGACACAAATATTTTAGGTTTATTTTCTAGTTATTGGAAATACAGTACAATTATTCTAATAATACTGCTGATAATTATCTTCATATGTAGTTGACAATGCTTAAACGGGACACCTGATAATCGGATCGCTTATTAAGCACCAATCCTAAAGAACAGTGCTACGCTGTGGTCGCTATTTTTATGAACATTAATTTATCTCCCAGTGATGCGCGGGACCTGACTTAACAGGATCTTTTGATAATTCCTTGAACTCGGGCGACAGAAGTTTTACTTAAACTCACCTCCGATGTCAAAGTTCAGAACACACGATGTAAGACAATACAACGTTTCTATTACAACGTGAAAAGGACATAAAATAACAAGGAAAACACACAAGTACACGAGACAACTCATTAGAGGAGAAGTAAGTTTAGACTGGCAGCTGAAGATGTATCTACTGATGGCGACGGACTCGCAGGTGAAAACACGGTGACGGCTCTCGGTGACGGAATCTCGGTGATGACGGATTCTGGCGTCGGACCTACGACTACTGATTTCGGACTCGGAAAAGAAAACTGCCGGTGACGGACTCTCGGGCTGACTGAGGCCATCAAATATGGAAGTGATCATGCGACCACTCCTTTGTTAGTCACAGCGAAAATGCGAGAGGCTCGTTCCCACAGTGACGATTTCGACGCCTCAACATTCGGGATGTTTATGTTTGGATGATTAGAATTTGGATGATTAGGTTAGTGACCGCCACAACTTTAACTGATAAAAAAGTACGAACAATCTTTATGTTCCTCTATAATCCACAAGAATAGTTGTCAAAAAAGCGAGTCATACGAATTATTCCATGATAACTGGACCAAAACACAACAATAAATTCTAAACCCTGCAATATCATTATAAAACATCAACGTTGAGCTAACAGAATCCGGAAAAAAAAACGTTAAATAACCACGCTAAAATACGACTTAAGCCATAAAACCACATTGAACTGATGTTTCTATGTAGAATGTGGCGTTAGTGAAAAAGTTATGCAATTGATATTGATGTACAATGAAAATTACATTTAATGTCGTATGTTTTTTTATGTAAACAATAATAATTAAACCGCAACCGACCAAGAGAAAAGAGAAAATAACTTACCCTATTGCTCTTTATGTAAACGTAACCTATTTGAATCTTATGACAGATTTGCCGTTCATAACAATATTTAGAATAAATTTAGAATCAATAAGAAAACGTAGCATAATTAAATGTTTGTGGTTGAATCAGACTTAAGTCATATATTAAGAATTATTTCCAGAAAACCATAAAATCCTGTTCTAACTAAAGTAGAAACACGTTTCTCTTGCTGCTGTGTAGCATTTGACTTATTGTAAGTCTGTATGGCCGATTAATTGCAAATAACTGCGACTTTCTGCGTGTTGCGCTCAAGTACTCGTATTTGCGCGAGTCATTACATTTCACAGACGTAATATCGGAAATAGGAAGTTCCAGTCGTGTTCGAATGCGTTGCAAACAACGAACGATTGGTGGCTTAAGTCACTTCGTTGATTTCAGTTTAGAATAATCTGTTCTGTAAATGTTACGTGTTGTTTACCTAACTTACTTAAATTTTCACAAGACGTAAAATTGGGTAGCAGGTAATAACCCCGAAAGTGACTTAAGTTGTAAATCCCATAATCATACGTCGTAAACCATAATTTCAGAGTTTCAAGCGTGCAATAAAGATAATTGAATGTTTCCAGAAACTGACCGCCCTAAGAAATTTAGATAATAAAGCGGCTTGATTCCATGGAAATATGCAGGCGTGATATTCGATGCGACAGCGACAATGCTGGACAATATCTTGTACTTGGCATATCTTTCTTAGGGGTTGAAACATTACCTATTTCCTTTTAATACATTATATATGATAAAAAAAAAACACGAAAGCGCTGGCGACGCACACCAGCTGGTGACCGACGCGCCATGCCGGCTGGGCGAGCCAGCATGCTGAGATCCATGCCAGGTGGTAACGAACGAGAGCGCGATGGACAACAATAAAGGTACGGTCAACCGTACTTGAAAAGTCAACAAGGGTAATACATTTTCGGGGTTTCGGGGTAGACTCGTAAAATTGTGCCTATTTTTTGATTGTTTATCAGGGTTTATCATAATACGTGTTCGTCATTTCGCAGTTGATAGATTCCCAAGGGTAAAACCAAAATTTGAACCCTTTCTTGCCCTCATAAATACCCAGATATACCCTTATAAATCGCCGATTTTTTCTCATTTATGATTGTTGAATCAATAAATATACCAAAGGCTATTGTTCCCATCATTGTAAAGTCAAATGCATTTTCGGCAAAACGTACACCACCGCTTAAAAAAGCGCCGTTTAAAGAAGGGAGGCAAAAAAGAGGGTGTCGCCATGGCAACACCCTTCCTTAAATCTCCAGGTAACCAATAAGAAATCCCAAAATTTTTTGATTCTTCTCTCATTGGACTAAGAACCTTTACCTTCCTCACCATAACAAATTTGACTGTCTAATTCACAAATGTGTATTTCTTTTTGTTCATCGCTTTAAAGATAAATAAATCGATAAAATCAATGAAGGTTGCTTGGTGTGATTGTCACTATAAACCGAAAGTATATCTTACTTATTTTGGTAAAACTACCAACCCCTTTTCTCTCATAAATACCCATAAATATCCAATGAACCGTTCTCGGCAGATTCTTTTTCACTTTTATAACTGTTAAACCAATAAATATAACAAATGCCATTGTTCCCATCATTGTAAAGTCAAATGTTTTTCCGGCAAAACGTACACCACCGGTTAAAATACCTCCGTTTAAAGAAGAGAGGCAAAAGAAAGGGTGTCGCCATGGCAACACCCTATCCTAATATTTCAGGTAACCAATAAGAATTCCCAAAGTTTTTAAATTCTTCTCTCATTGGATTAAAAACCTTTACCTTCCTCGCCATAACAAATTTGACTGTCTAATTCACAAATGTGTATTTCCTTTTGTTCATCGCTTTAAAGATAAATAAATCGATAAAATCAATGAAGGTTGCTTCGTCCAATTGTTACAATCAACCGAAAGTATGTCTTACTTGTTTTGGTAGAACTACAAAGCCCTTTTCCCTCATAAATACCCATAAATACCCATAAATACCCTTATAAATATCCAATGAACCGTTCTCGGCAGATTCTTTTTCACTTTATAATTGTTAAACCAATATATATATAACAAAGGCCATTGTTCCCATCATTGTAAAGTCAAATGCTTTTCCGGCAAAATGTACATCACCGCTTAAAAGAGCTCCGTTTAAAGAAGAGAGGCAAAAGAAAGGGTATGGCGACACCCTTTCTTTTACCTCTTACCACACTTGAAAAGTCAACAAAGGTAATACATTTTCGGGGTAGACTCGTAAAATTGTGCCTATTTTTTCCATTGCTTATCAGGGTTTATCATAATACGTGTTCTTCAATTCGAAGTGGATAGGTCTCCATGGGTAAAAATAAAATTAGAATCCTTTCTTGCCCTCATAAATACCCTTATAAATCGCCCAATAAATCGCCCCATAAACCCAATGAATCGCCTTCGGCCGATTTTTTTCTCATTTATGACTGTTGAATCAAGAAATATAATAAAGGCTATTGCTCCCATCATTGTAAAGTCAAATGCTTTTCCGGCAAAACGTACATCACCGCTTAAAAAAGCGTCGTTTGAAGAAGGGTGGCAAAAAAGAGGGTGTCGCCATGGCAACACCCTACCCTAATATTTCAGGCAACCAATACGAATTCCCAAAATTTTTTGATTCTTCTCTCATTGGATTAAAATTCTTAACCTTCCTCACAATAACAAATTTGACTGTCTAATCCACAAATGTGTATTTCCTTTTGTTCATCGCTTTAAAGATAAATAAATCGATAAAATCAATGAAGATTGCTTGGTCTGATTGTTACAATCAACCGAAAGTATGTCTTACTTATTTTGGTAGAACTACAAACCCCTTTTCCCTCATAAATACCCTTATAAATATCCAATGAACCGTTCTCGGCAGATTGTTTTTCACTTTTATGATAGTTAAACCAATAAATATCACAAAGGCCATTGTTCCCATCATTGTAAAGTCAAATGATTTTCCGGCAAAACGTACACCACCGGTTAAAATAGCTCCGTTTAATGAAGAGAGGCAAAAGAAAGGGTATGGCGACACCCTTTCTTTTACCTCTTACCACACTTGAAAAGTCAACAAAGGTAATACATTTTCGGGGTAGACTCGTAAAATTGTGCCTATTTTTTCCATTGCTTATCAGGGTTTATCATAATACGTGTTCTTCAATTCGAAGTGGATAGGTCTCCATGGGTAAAAATAAAATTAGAATCCTTTCTTGCCCTCATAAATACCCTTATAAATCGCCCAATAAATCGCCCCATAAACCCAATGAATCGCCTTCGGCCGATTTTTTTCTCATTTATGACTGTTGAATCAAGAAATATAATAAAGGCTATTGCTCCCATCATTGTAAAGTCAAATGCTTTTCCGGCAAAACGTACATCACCGCTTAAAAAAGCGTCGTTTGAAGAAGGGTGGCAAAAGAGAGGGTGTCGCCATGGCAACACTCTAGCCTAATATTTCAGGCAACCAATAAGAAATCCCAAAGTTTTTAAATTCTTCTCTCATTGGATTAAAATTCTTAACCTTCCTCACAATAACAAATTTGAGTATATCTAGTCCGCAAATGTTAATTTCTTTTTATTCTTCAGTTTAAAACTAAATAAATCGATAAAATCAATGAAAGTTGTTTCGTCTAATTGTGACTATCTACCGAAAGCACGTCTTACTTATTTTGGTAGAACCACCTAGATAACATCTTTGTATCAGCCACAACCAGATCTAAACTAAACAGTCATCATGATACACGTCTAAATTGTTGATCAACTCGATTAATTCGATTTAGTCGCACATTTTAAGTAACACTCTAAACGCTAAAACTCAATAAAACTCGAAAAGAGTATTAAACTCTAAAACTGCACGAATGTTTCCGCCTCGCTATTCGAAAAGAAAACGAGGCGACTGGGTGATGATCTAACTTTTACGAACTCAGCGGCGAACGCTGCGATTAAGTAAAGTACTCCATATTTGATCAGTTTTGCAGACTCGTTCCGCTCATAAACCAATTTAAACGAAACCGAATTTATTTGATTTCGATGTAATCAATTAGCCTAATGATCACAAATTATTTCTCCTGGTTATATCACACTGAGTTTAGATCTATAATTATTCACCTAACAAAGAGAGGGAGGGCACACTTGAGTCCTCATCAATTACAACGAAATTTAGCGGGAAAGGCATAATTTTGTAGGAAAGGCAGAATAATTAGTCCGAGGCAAGACGATGCAACTCTCAAGAGTTCACACTAAAAAGAGCTTTGAAAATGGAATAAAGCTTACTTTTCTTGGTATTTAACGACACGTGAATAATCAAGTTACCGCAGACACACCGTTTAATCGGGACAACGTTTTATTACTTTATTAACAAATCCTAAAGACCGAAATCAACATCCATGACGTAGTATAAATTTACTCTGCCTTTTTTGAGTCCAAATTTTGTTTAATCGACGCAATACATGTGAATGCCAGGATCGGAGTCTATCCCAAAAGCCCGAAAATGTATTGCTCTGGTGGACTTTTCAAGTACGGTTGACCATACCTTCATTGTCAAGTTAATCGTTTACAACACCGAAATGATATTATACGCACCTGACCGCACTATTAAAAGAGAGAGACTGTCCGTCGCTCTCTTTCGCTACCACCCGGCATTGAACAATGGTGTGCATAAAATCAATAAAATCAGGGATTAAGGGAATTAACGTGAGGAAATACTCGCGATTAAGTGTGTTTGAAGAATGCCCAGGTCCTGTGTAATTTCCCGGCAATTATAAAAGGATTAATGATTAGTCATTTCCGCCACGAAAATATAATTAATAAATAAACGGCATATGAAATAATGGAAAAGGGGTCTCTTTCTGCAATATGTTTTCTTTTGCTTATTATTTACATATGTTGGTAATATAAGTGCATAAATAAATAGTTATGCGTTTATAAATAGTTATCTGATGGATTTTTGATAAATTAAACCATACTCCAATCATACATACCCCATTCATATTCTGGAGATTTTCTTTTTTTTCGTATGTTCTCACTTGTTTGGCGGTATAATGTGATAATTAATATACACATTAATATATTTTCCCAGAAAAGTAAATTTCTAATTTCTATCTAGATAATCTTCTAGGTGGCTTGATTCCCTGGAAATATGCAGGCGACGGCGATAATGCTGGACAATATCTAGTACCTGGCATATCTTTCTTAGGGGTTGGAACATCACCTATCTCCTTTTATTACATTAAATATGACTGTAAATGCGCAGTGCGGCTTTATGAAATTATTTCCCCGCGAGTTGTAAGTTCGCGGAGCTTCACTTAAGAAGATTTGATATGTCCAGTAAAGTAAGCAACACAGAAGAAATACACACGAAGAATACGGTACAGTACTCTTGGTAATGCTGGACAAGAACTGCTTTATTTAAGATGTCCACATCAGTGGTTAGGGGGTAGTCGGCCGGGCGCATGCGCAACTTAGACAGCCGCTGCCAACTTGCCAAGCGGCAGGGTTGAAAACCTCCAAAAGAGCGCTTTGGCGAACAATGATAAAGGAATCATGAAGGCACTGGCGACGTGCACTGCCAGCTGCTGAGCGAAGCGCTGTGCCGGCTGTGCGAGCCAGCGTGCAGCTCAATGAAGCTGAGTTCCATGTCGGGTGGAAACGAAAGAGAGTCTCCTCATTTCATAGAGCGGTCAGTTCCTGGGAATATTCAGTCCTCTTTATTATACGCTTGAAACTCTGAAATTTTGGTTTTCGACGTATGATTATGGAATTTACAACTTAAGTCGCTTTCGGGGTTATTGCTTGATCCCCCAGGAACGTACCTATTACACGCTTGAAACTCTGAAACGTTGGTTTTCGATGTATGATTATGGGATTTACAACTTAAGTCGCTTTCGGGGTTATTGTTTGATCCCCCAGGAACGTAACTATTACACGCTTGAAACACTGAAATGTTGCTTTTCGACGTATGATTATGGGATTTACAACTTAAGTCACTTTTGGGGTTATTGCTTGATCCCTCAGGAACGTAACTATTACACGCTTAAAACTCTGAAATGTTGTTTTCGATGTATGATTATGGGATTTACAATTTAAGTCACTTTTGGGGTTATTGCTTGATCCCTCAGGAACGTAACTATTACACGCTTAAAACTCTGAAATGTTGGTTTTCGACGTATGATTATGGAATTTACAACTTAAGTCGCTTTCGGGGTTATTGCATGATCCCCCAGGAAAGTAACTTTGAATTGGGTGTCAATCCCGAAATGTCCCGCTTAAATAACACACTGAACATACACGGAATACACTGTACATTAAATCCAGCACATATTTTCGTTTTTCTACGAAAACCATCAGTATTCTCCATCAGTTAATCATCAATTTCAACAAAAATGTGGAGCACGTCCCACATCTGTTAATTATTCTACTATACTTAAACTCTCTTAATTAATAGCTACCTTAACAGCTAATATTCGAAATGTTTCGCCTTAGCGGAATTCCATCAAGTGTAACGTTAATCTTTACGACAACGCCAACGCCAACAAGAATTTACTAATTATTTAGTTACCTGACTCACAACTTACTTTTAATTTATGTTTTACTTATTAATATTTTGTAACAAATTCCTGGTAATATATAAAATCTAAATGACCTGAACTAAATTAATCGCAAGAGCTGCAAAAAGTGAAATTCCTTGTAAATTTATTGTGTTGCAATCCATCATTAAATTATAATTCAATCGACGATTAGAAAGGAAATTTTAAATGATTTATTGCATATTATATTAAATTGTTTATGGCTTTAGTCAATTTTATTTTAAGAGTTTGCCATATTAAATGAAGAAAAAGTAGCAGAAATTAATTCCACAGCATCAAAACGCTTTAAATTTTCTTAATTGTTGTGAGAAAAAATAAAACGTGACCCACTCGTCTCGGCTTACTACGAAGACCCCGTCTTCGTGGTCTTCGGGGTTCAATTTCCTATCATTTAACATTATAACATTCAACATACAACATACAACATACAACACACAGCAATACAACAAAACAAATTGTACATACACAAAACATACACAAAATAATATGAAAACATTGCGGAAAAACCTAAGGGTTGATTTCTTCTTCTTCTTCTTCTTCTTCTTCTTCTTCTTCTTCTTCTTCTTCTTCTTCTTCTTCTTCTTCTTCTTCTTCT